>JAHWFP010003806.1:29330-46636 GCA_023313725.1 Lithobius niger
AATTTGAATTTAGCTGAAGATTCGAAGCACTATTTTGTCCAGGTCTTCGTAAGAAACAACTGGATTAGCCCAAATTCATTAAATTTGTTGGGTAGACCAAAGCATTAAAATATACGCACTTAAGTGAATGAAAAGCAAAATTTTAATTTAGCTCAAGATTAGAAGCACTATTTTATATACGCACTTAAGTGAATGAAAGGCAAAATTTGAATTTAGCTGAAGAGTAGATGCACTATTTTGTACAGTTCTTCATAAGAAACAAGTATGGTATCAGTTCTTTGGAATCCAGTTTCAGTCTTATGGCATTTCGCAGGTTGCCCAGCCAGAAGTTCCTGCGAATTCTTCCCAATACCCAAACTCTTTGGTACAGAGGATGACCACAATAACATTTTGAGTTTTGTACAAGACTGGGGGTTTGTTCCAACGCTGAAAACCAGTTCCATTGACAACGTTAATAGTTTCACCATTGAGCCATTCGAAGATCCCAGTTTTACCTTTGGGTGTCAGACCAATTTGGGTTGCCCAGCAGCCAGGTTGGGCTTTTCCGAACTGTCGCTGTGCCTCTGCTGCAGTCTGGAAGATTTCGAAGTTTGAAATACTGGCGAGACGCCCACCAAGTCTCGTTTTGCAGACTTCATTTGCATTATTGTTGTTGATGCCGCCAGTTATCATTTTGAATATCTTCGGACGAGCTGCAAAGAGAAAAATAAAATGTAGTTTTCTGTTTCTTTGTCAGCTTTCTGCAACACGCCTGCTGTTGGAGTTTTGTGGTGGACAGTTTAGGGTTCATGTGTTTGAGGATGGATTATCCTTGCCCACTTATTGAGTGGCTATATGGTTTACATATGGTGTCTTCAGCCAGACGATGCTGTGTCTACCGTGGTTACCGTCACTCGACTACTGGTCCCGGGGCTTTGCTGTGCCGTTTAGCTGACTGATGGGGGCTTCGGCCATGTAAGCAACCAAACCTATACGGGGTGCATGTAACGGAATGGTCCGGCTACACTGTCAGGGTGTAGGCCATGGTCAAAAAGACTAAAAACACCGATAACCATGGGTCCGGAAATTTGCCCTACTTTAGTTACAGCTCCCCAAAGTTAGGTGTAAAACTGAAAACTTTTGTGACTTTCACCTAATCCTCCCAAATCCATACAGGTTAGTACATCATTTTTACAATTACAGTGCTTTAAGTTAGTGTTATTATGAGTTCTCGTAGCGTTGCGGAGAGGGCAGGAGTAGGTGGTAGGAGAACGGATCTTCTTTGGTCTTTACTGAAACAAACATTACATCGCCAATTACTACAGGTTACTAAAAGGTCTGGCCAAACCTTAATGACGAATCCTATACCACGCGCCATGACTGTTTGCTGTGACGTGCATATCACGTGACTGGGCTAGTCTAATCAGACGGCCAAACAGCCGTTGTTCTCGTTCGTCATTGGCTAACTCATCGTGACGTTACGGCAAACAGCCATTGCGCATGGTTTAGTACACGTCGAAACAAGAAAAAAGGCCATGGAAAGTATTCCTTTTCAAGTTACATAACTCCAGTAAGCCGTTTTGTCTAGTTTTCTTCTTGTGGGGCCACCTAAAGTCACTTGTGTCTTCAGTTCCAGTCGACCAGGAGGAAGCGCTTCACAGGGGGTTTCCGAGTGTTGCCATGCGATCCGAAATACACTCGGAGTCTTTGAACGCGATCGCCACTCGATGGCAACACGTACGTAACCAGGCGCATGTTAGATCTCATGGTGGACACATCGAGCTCATTTTGTAGCCACAAAAGGCACAACCATAAACTTCTCTCTTCTAAAATGAAGCCGATACTAAATTGGAATTCCTGGTGGTGACGCAACGAATGTTTTAGTAAAGCTACGGCAGAAGTCTCTTCCCTCCAACTTCCTCCATACGGTGCCACCCACAAGTTGTGGGACATCAAATTAACATTTACATTACGGAATAATGAAATAACAAGAATGATGCACCAATTGCAGTGGTTTGGAAAGATTAGGTGGAAAGTTGCTGGGAAATTTCAACGTTTTGACCCTGACTTTGGGGGGGGGGGGGGGGGGGGGGGAGGGGACTGTAACTAAAGACGGGTGTATTTCCGGACCCATGTTTATAGGACTTTTTAGTCTTATTTTTGGTCATGGACCTCACGCCGCAAGTTTGGCCAGGCCTCTCACTCAGTGGCGAAACAAAGTGTCTCCGGGCCCATAGGCAAAATTTATGGTCGGGCCCTTACCCCCACCCGCCCCCCCCCCTCAAAAAAAAAAAAACTCTTTGACCTTTTCGACTGTCTTGGTCCAAATGAAACACACATTGTTTGGTTTACGTTACCCGAACAACCAACAACTTTTCAGCCCAAAAATTTACTTCGTAATGCAAACAGACAATAATGTTTGAAAAGATTTATTAAAAAAAATTGTCTTTGTGGTATTTTTTAGCCTATACTTAACTATAGAATTATTATAAGCTTTGCTTAGTAGCTACATTATTACACTTATTAAATGGGAACTTGCACCTGCTTATAACGTATTGCACTTTGAACTGACATTTACATACCGTATTTAATTCACACGTCAGGCTCTTAAGGCGATAGTTTCAACTTGCTTTTCTCATCGCAAAAATCTCAATGATGTTGTCCATTAGCATATTTCGATGCCAGGCGGCCCCCCGAGTTGCAGGGACCCGTAAGCAATGCTTAGCTAGCCTACATGTACGTTACGCCACTGCTGTCACTTACACCCGGTCACCACCTCCCACTCCTTAACATGCAAATTTCATCAATTGCCAATATTACACTTTTTACATATCTAGATATTCAAGTGGCCGATTAATGTGTTGGGTTTGTTAGGTTGACGAAGTAAGCCCCTAACACACAACCTCATGCGAACTGAATGCTCACCGATATTAGGCGCTGTAGAATTATTTCATCTTATTTTTAGCCTCTCAATTAACGAAATAATAAATCTTCTGTACGTAAATAATAGACGGAATTTTATTATGCTTATATTTTGAAAATTTGCACGTGATAGTCATATGTTTTGTTCATCCTAACCTTAGTGATCGTCCGTTTTGATCGTATTACCTTCGGAAGGTAATGTGATCGACTGGCCATGCCTTAGTTAATGTCACAATAAAACTGAGCCAAATTGGCCAGAAAGTTTGCCTAACTCCTCGTGAGAATTCGTGTAAGTTATATTTATTAAAAAGTGAATCTCACCACAAGTTTTTTTTTACGTTGGTTAATTCATTTTTTTTGGGGGGGGGGGGGGGGGCGGCATTCCTCCACTTTCATTTACTTTCGTCCATTTTTATACTATGTGCAACACAAACAAGCTGCTGCGCGACTACCTAGTCGCAACCGGTATTCTTTACACTTCCATCACTTTCGAAAAATGTTGAGGCGCACACCTCTATCACGCACTGCAACAGCGATCACTATTACGTAATCTAAAAAAAGTAACCATCACAATTGCCGGTTAAAAACGTGTTAGCTTTTAGGCGTAGTTTTAGATTTTAAGCATAATTGTCAGCTTTTAAGCCTAATTTTTACCTGCTTCATTTCGTAAGTAGTTGCTAACGGAGAGTTGGGTTCGAGAGTACACTTATTCACACGGTCCAGAGGTTTGGCGTTGCCGTGAAAACGTGATTTAAGGCATAATTTTTCAAGTTTTATTCCTAATTTTTACCTGCTTCATTTCGTAAGTAGTTGCTAACGGAGAGTTGGGTTCGAGAGTACACTTACTCAGTCCAGAGGTTTGACGTTGCCGTGAAAACGTGATTTAAGGCATAATTTTTCAACTTTTAGGCCTAATTTTTACTGCCGTTTTAATTTCGTAAGTAGCTCCTAACCGAGAGAATTTGTTTCTAGAGTATGCCTATTCGTCCATACAACACGGTGTCGAGACTATTTTAAATGAAGCTAATGTGTGTCGTTAACGAAATCCTTTCGTTTTTACGGTTTCGTGTTTTCCTGCTGTGTTTCATTGAGTTACCTTGAGAAAGCCTATAAGGAAGCAATGATATTTTAATTTGCTGTATTTTATTATCTAATTTTTTGACGCTGAATCTAATGGCGAAAACCGTCTGTCTCTATCTCGTACCGTTCTGAAGTCGGAAAAAAAAAAGATAACCAATGTAAAAAAAAAAAAACCTACAATATTTTTTAATTTTTTCGGGTAAAAACCACATATGATTTGCGGGTTTTATTAAGTTTAGAACTTAGAAGCATCTAAAAGAGTATTAAATGTATCAGAAAAGCCTAGAAGTAAAAAATAAAACGGCCAGAGATTTTTTTTGGTGCGGTCTTGTACACTTTATAAAGTGTATAAATAGGTTTCAGTCTTACCTCTGTAGGTTGTGTAACCTTTAGCTTCTACAAATGGTTGACTTGGTTTGGGAAATACGAAAGTAAATAGGTCGCAATTCTTCCCATTGAAAGCAAACATCAGACAATCAGTATTCTGGATGCAGACAAACGCGCATTGCAAGAACGAACCGACCGTTCTGGTGTTCAGAAGGCCTCCTGAAGGCTTGCTGTCTCTTTCAATCACAGTTGGCCTTGTTGTGATCCATGCTGAATTGTCAGCTATACTCTGATATACAAAGGATAAGGTGAAAACTGTTAGAAAGCTCGAATTCATGGCGTTTTCCGAAGGAAAAGACGAGGAGATAAAATAGTACGTCACTTCTACGATGTCACTGGTAGACAGACGTGTGTGTGCTGCCTTTCAACGTAGGCTAATGAAACGCCCCTGAGATATGATTTTACCACGCACCTCATTTCCCAAGATTGATTTTTGCAGCACATTATAGTTGCTAAGTTATAATGACAAAGCATAGAGAAAGTCTGTATTGCTTCATTCTCTGTTGTTCACACGTATGAAAATAGCCATGAGTAGTTAGCTGCCCTAATGGTTGGCGGCCGCCCTCTCTTGAGAAAATTGGTTTCACAACCGTTCGGTTTTACGCTAATTTGAACACGCGATAACTGCAAGTTCTGCATCATTTTCTGCATGAGTTTCTGCCGATTTTTGTTAACCTCTTCCCCCAGGACTTTGACTACATTTCTGGGGGTTTGGGGCAAAGCTTCAGACAGGGTTGCCACACGTCCTTGGATACCTGGAAAAGTCAGAATTTTCTTTTTTCGGTCAGGGGAAACCTGGGAAAGTCCGGGGATTTCAGAAGTCACGAGGTAAAGTCAGAGGAATTTAGGTCAACGAAAATTAATAAGGAGTAATTATTTAAAAGGCGCCTTAGATTCGGAATTAAAAATCACAAAATAGATATAAAAAAAAAATTATTTTTAATTATTTTTTTCGTCTTACTGTTGACCAGCGGTGGCATTTTTGCCTTCCACGCGAGCCACCTCTACGCAATTTCTGAACATTAAACAAAAATTTAAAGAAAAGCATCCAAAGCTGTTGAGTGATGTATCGAAACAATTCGGGCAATTGATAGGGAAGTTGCTGAGCTGAAGAAACTACGATACAATCTGTTTCGTGCTTTTTTGGTTTTGTTATCAAATGTCAGGGGAAAATCCAGGTTTCTTTATTGCCAAAACATCTTAACCTGTTAATTTAGCATTACATTGTCCCCAATGTGATGTTCCCCTGGAGGTTTCTTTCGGTGCACAGGCGCCTGCTTCAATGTCCCACTGCGCACGTGCGGCGCAGTCCTCCCTTATAAAAGCGAGAGCGTGGATCATTTCGGCATTCATTTACCTCCAGAGGCGTCGCCATGCTACCTCGCTCCGAGGTTCCCCACCTTTCGCACGGGATTTGGATTCAACCGAAGATGGCTCCCGCTTCATAAGCTGCTCTCCCTCGTGCTCTTACTACCTTCGCTCTTGGTGATCGCTGGGTCTCCGCTCTCGACCTTGCCGCCGCGAATCCGATCAAACCTGCGCCTTTCACCGTTGCTCCCTTCGGGGATGAAAACGTCCTTTTGGAATCTCCTCTCCAGGCTGGTCAACGCACCCCACCCGCTGTACCCATGGATCTCTCTTCCCTTCGTCATAACTTACAACTAGCTAAGGACAATTATCGTGAAGCCAAAAGAAATCTCCGCCGAGCGACAACTGCTCATTCACCTGCCTGCAATTCTGTCTTGGACCTCTCGTCCAACTCTTCTCGCTTGGACCGCAGTGTCACATGTAGCGAAGTCAATGACATCGTCCACGACGCCGTCCAAAAGATGAAAGACAATCTGATGCCTCCGCCATCGTGTAGCAATACGTCTTCCACCCGCCACGCCCGCACTCATGATTGGGTCGCCTCGACTTCGAGCCACAACAGCCACAAGCGTTGCGCTTCTTCTCCTCCTGGTGCCTTCAAGAAACGAAAGACCACCATTACTCCCACAACCCAAGGACCACTAGTGCCGGTCCGTCTTTCAACACCGGCCACCAAGACAATCCCTTCGTCCGCCATTCTCCCCACGCCCGAAAGACGAATTCACTTCCCGGACGACTCGGCCGACGACCCGACTTTGCCTCTTGCAGCTCTTCTCAAGACGGTCGAGGAAATGGTATCGGACTGTTTTCTTTTTAAACATTCACAGTCTGCCGACGCTCCAGTCATCAAGTGGGGCCTAAAGACTGGGTTCATATTTGCCCTTCGTGACAAAAACTCCAAACCACGCAGCCTTCTCGGCCAATCAACAACCGTTCTGACGTGCCTCCTTCGAAACGAAGGCTACCTCCTCGACAAAGTTGACCCTCTCATCCTCGACAAAGAACCTCCAGCTCCACGTCCCAGCCGTGAGAACACCATCTTTCACCCTCGCGGTGATGGCGTCACAAATCCACACAATTTTGGCACATATTCTGAATGCGAATTCCTCTGCAGCGAGATCAAAATGGACTTCGGCACTGCTCTCTCCATCCCTATGAAAGCAGAAATCCCAACCTTCGTTCTCTATAAAAAACGATAAATGCCTTCGGCTGAGCCTTCGGGCCGCCTCCCAGGCTGACGTCCTCAACACAGCTGTCAACGCCTTGTGCGAGAAACTCTCCGCAGACGCAAGCCCAGAAGAGATACGCAACCTTTCATCCATAAACTGGGCAACCAGAGCCCTTTTTAACAACACCCTCCTCCTTCGGGAAATAGCCCTTACATCCGCTAACAATCTAATCGTCCCCACTCGGCACCGCCTCCGCAACCGCGTCAAACATGCGTCAAACACCCTTTCCCGTGGTCTCATCTCGACTCTTGCTCCACATTTGGACATCTCAAGGAAACCGAAACCGCAAAAGCACAACCCTTCGTCCAACCGTTCCTTTCAGAAGAACAAACAATCCAATTCCCGCCCTTCGCCGGACGAATGGAACAAGGCCGCACTACGGCACCCTCTCTCCGCACGAATGAAAACACTTCCTTTCAGCCAAGAAAACCACCAGCCCTTTCGGTCCAACTTGTGGTCTCCTTCCATCACAGTTGGCCTTGTTGCCATTCAAGATGGATTATCAGCTATACTTCTCTGTATGAAGGATAGAACAAACTGGTAATCCTTATTTTCGTGACTTATTTCGTAATAAAGAAGAGCTGTTTTAAGTGTTAATTTGCATCAACGATCCAGCCCCTTGGGCAGGAACAACTTTTAGTAAAAGAGCACAGTAAGTGTTAGTGGACCTTTTTTGGGGGGCCTTTTCTGTTTCCTCTTTTTTAACTTTTTTTAAGCCTTTTTTTGCCTTTTTCTTTGCCTTTCTTGCCCTTTTCTTAGACTTCTTTTGCCCATTTCTTAGGCTATTTGCCCATTTCTCAGCCTATTTGCCCTTTTCTTAGCTTTTTTGCCCTTTTCTTAGCTTTTTTGCCCTTTTCTTAGCTTTTTGCCCTTTTCTTAGCTTTTTGCCCTTTTCTTAGCCTTTTTTGCCCATTTCTTAGCCTATTTGCCCTTTCTTAGCCTTTTTTGCTTTTTTCTCAGCCTTTTTTACCCTTTTTTTAGCCCCTTTTTTCACACCTCTTTAGGCCTCTTCTCAGGCACCGCTGCACCAGGAAATATCGACAAAAAAGGACCATTTTATTTTACGAAAAGGGCATGTTTTCGAAAAGGGCAGGGGTAATGCTCCCCCCCCCCCCCCCCGTGCACGCCACTGCACCCGTCTGTCGAGGGCTTGCGTGTACTGTAGCGGATTTCACACATGCATAAAAACGCCCCCTAGATCACACTGTCTGAACATGTCAAATGTGACTGCGCAAACCCCGTCCCCAAAATTGATTACTGTCGCAATATCTTAGCGTTGGTAGTTACCAAAACTTTGTAATGACAATAGTACGTTCAAGACTGACAGACCGACAGAAATTATAAAGCTTACACGCTTCTGATATCAAGACACTGGATGTGGTCGATCGATACTATCCCAAACTTTACAAAATAAAGTTTCTTTTTATTGTAATTTATGGGTTTTATTTCTTATTTTTTAATTTCTACAATTAAGTTCACACATGTTGTCCCTTGTACTTTATTCATAATTTTAATATTTGGCGGAGCGAGCGAGCGAAGCGTAGCCTATAACGGACACCAAATTGCAAAATGTTGGTTGGTTGGTTGGTCCGTTGGTTGCACATTTTTAGTCTGGGTGCCGAAACGAAAGATCGGATTGGAATGAAATTTGGTACAACGGTTGATACCCCAAACAGTATTGCTGAGCTAAAATTTGACGTAAATCGAACAATTATTACGGGAGAAATAACAAATTTTCGAATTTATTTCTAATACTCACCATTGTAAATTTGGAATCGTGAATAGTTAAGGAATTCCGACGAAGCATACATTGTGCTGCTGGTAATCAAGTAAACTTTAAAAAAAAAAAAAGCCAAAATAAATTATCGTAGCTTCCTTACAGCTAACAATCTTTTTTGACATAACTCAACGAAATAATAACATTTGATCATAACACTTTAACCACTAGAGGAAGACAAGCAAATGGGGAAAAAACCAGAAGGATTCGTTAACGACTCACATTCGTTTCATGTAAAAAAGAATGCTTGCAGGAATTCAGCCAACATGGCAACCAAAGTGGCGTTGCGCTATCAACGGGAATCTCAAATTTGAAACATCAAATCGCGCTGCAGGAGGACACCGTTCATATAATACGACAGTACACAGCAGACTACGTATTTATATCACAACACAGAACAATAATTTGGCTTCGTATTGTAATTTCAAGATTTCTAGATTGCTATGGAAACTACACTCTCCGTCCCATGTTGCCAGAATAAATAGGCTTAACATCGAACCCAATAGGCCTAGTTTCTCTACTGTTGTCGCTTACGAAACTAAAACGGGACTAACAATTAGGCTTAAAATTAGGATTTAGAATTATTTAAATTCTATCTTCACAGCCAAGCTAACACCGGCTGATCAACAATTGTAATAATTCCAATTTAAAAAAAAAAATTGTGTTTGGCGTTGCAGTACGTGCCAGAGGTGTGCGCTTCAACATTGTCGTAGAAGGCAGCGTAGAGAGCCGCGGATGTTTCGAATCTTTTGATTGTTGTGAAGTACTATCGTTACTGGTGATTGTGTAGCTTGCAATTAAATGCTTTATTGTTAATATTTTAAATCTAGGAAAGATACTTTGCAATAAATAAAGGAAAACAATGTAAGCATTATTGACGGCGGCACGTTCTTTGCCTTAACCACGGCGGCACGTTCTTTGCCAGCTTAACCACGGCGGCGACGGCGCAAAGAGGCTGCAAATAACGAAACGGATACTAAATATGGGTGCAAACGAAAGTATCTTAAAATTAATATGAAACGTAGCCTAGCTAAAATGTAAAAAAACACCAGCAAAAAGCTTCAGCTCAACTGTAGCCGAATGAATGTTGCCCCGAGCTTTTTAAGGACCATTAGCAAATATTGCAAAGCCATTATAATGAGAGGAAATACAAATTTAAAATAAATTTTTCTTCGCTCCGCCTACAATAGGCCCAAAGCCTGTTTCCTAGTACTAAGATTTATATTTAAATTTTTCTTTATTTTCTTTTAAAACTTTTTGGATGTTTTTTTTTTACCAATTTTTTTAGAGTGTTTTATTATGTTTTAAGGTAAACTATTATCTGGTAATTTAGTCAAATATAACTGAAATAAACCAATAGGGAAGGTATTTCAAGGAATATCTATCTACCTTCATGTCCTTATTTGATTGCCTGACTTTGGTTGAAATGGCGAATCGGTTTGTGATTTTGACTTGAAATGGGCAAATTCTTCTTCGACTTGGATTGAAATGGGCGAATAAGTCCTTGACTTGGTTCGAAGTCAGCGAATCAGTCTTTGACTTGGATTGAAGTAGGCGAGTCAGGCTTTGACTTAGATTGAAATGGGAGAATCAGTCTTTAACTTGGATTGGAATGGGCGAATCAGTCTTTGACTTGGATTGAAGTGGACGAATCAGTCACTGATTTGGATTGAAATGGACGAATCGATCTTTAACTTGAATTGAAATGGACGAGTCAGTGTTTGACTTTGATTGAAAAGGGGAGAATCAGCCTTTGACTGGACTGAAATGAGCGAATCAGTCGTATAGCCTTGAATTGAAATAACTGAATCAGTCGCTGACTTGGATTGGAATGGACGAATCAGTCTTTGAATTGGATTTAAATGGGCAAGACAGTCTTTGCCTTGGATTGAAATGAGCTAGTCGGTCTTTGACTTGGATTGAAATGGGCGAATCATTCTTTGACTCGGATTGAAATGAGTGAATTAAAGGCCGGTTGCCACCAAATTAGCATTGCAACATTTAGGTCTATCAAGTTCTCTTTCGTAGGACGCAAATGAACGCACAAAGCAAAACTTTTAAACGCAACAAAAAAGCCACGTGACTCCTTAATTTTGGGGTAAAAATTTGTTACGTCCTCGTACACTTGGAAACAAGCTATAAATATTAACGATACTGTTGTCGCTAGATGGCGCCACGGAAAAATATAAAGAAAATCACCAGGCGCCATCTAGTGACACTAATATCGTCATCTTTACAGCTTGTTTCCAGGTGCACGAGAGCGTATCAATTTTTTACTCAATAATTAAGGATTCACGTTGCTTGTTTGTTGCTTTTAAAAGTTTTGCTTTGTGTATTCCTTTGCTTCTGCGAGAGAGAACTCGATAGGCCTAGATGCTGCAAAGCTAATTTGGTGGTAACCGGCCTTTAAGTCTTAGACTTGGATTGAAACTGACGAATTCGTTTTCTCCAATTCTTGTGTATGGTTTCGCTTTTGGCTTATTTCCGACTCACTTTTGCTAAACATATACAACGTACCACAGATTAACGAACACTACCCCCACGAGTGTTCCATATTCAGCCCGACATACCTGGTAGTCAAGTCGCGCATGATTTGCGTCCCAGCGATTCGATTCGTGAATAGTCTTTGGTTACCATGGTGACAGAACGATCCAGCATCAGGTTTTTTCCCTAGCGCGTTAGGCCTAATTGCCGATAATGGTCTAAGCGCAGCACGTAAAATATTATGTGCTATTTAAATTAACCATATATAGTTGGAAATAAATTAATTATAATTGTCTTAAAACTTAGTAAAATGATCCGTAACATTTTACTATTTTAAATCTACGACACCATATTTTTCATTAAAAATAAAACACGTTATTTACTGTGGTTAACGCGCCGTGACTGACAATGTTCGTCCAACAACAATCGTCACCATTTTACGGTGAATCGAGCTGCTTTCCCGCAAGTTTGCTTTGGATCGTTGGACAAACAAAACTATTTAGGCGACGGTATATTCTCGTTTCAAATACAACACGAGCGTAGTTTAAAGGGATGGTTACCGGCTTCTTCACACACGCGAAACCGCGTAACAATATAGACCCAACAGCCGAACCTGCGGATTGATACCTTGACGTAACACCCGCCGGCTAGAAGCGTGACGTCGAGCTTCAATCAGTTTGTTCGCGCCAAGGCCAAGTGAGATAATGGCTACATTTCTCGCAGCTTCAATCCCAGTTTGCTTTGGCTCGTGAGTTAATAGCGAAAATGTAAAGAAACCAACGCGGTAGAAATTCCCTACGATTCTGCGAATATTGCAACGCTAATAAGTAATAATATTGCAAAAAAGTTCCAGTTTTTATGATGTTTTCCTCTCGTGTTTCTGTTGAGATAGTTCCAGTGTAATTTTGTGCAAAGTTAATAAGAACATGCTGCGGGTTGGTTGGCACAAGTTTTTTTTTTTTGAGGTGCTGCATCAACCTCGTGTGCATGAAACAAAATACTGTCACTGTCATCATGAAATTCCTGTTGTGTAATTACCTAATTTTATCCGTTCCTTCTCCCCTCCACAATCACAGAAATCCTCCTTACTCCCCGCCAAAAAATATGTGGTATAACAACAAAAATTTGAAAATTTTAGAAATGAGTGGGAGCAGGCGTGTAAAATAAATATGTAACGTGAAAGGGTTTGGTGTTAGGGGGAATGGGGAGACACCACCACAACGTTTCAAGTATTAAACAAATTAGACCTGAGGGAAATAAGTTTGGTTGCCCTAACATTTAAATAAAACTGGTAGGTCGGTAAAGCATTTTATTTCATTGCTATCTTTTCATAAGTGTATCCTACATGTAAAGAAGACTGTTGCTACTCGTTTGTATTTATGAAAAAAAACGTAATGTCAGAAAACATAGAAATAAAAAACAATAGTAGAAAACATAGTGTCAGTGTCATCACAAAGTTCATGTGTGCCATTACCCTCCCCTCCCCACGCCCCAACCCAAACCCCCCCCCCCCCACCCAAACGAAGAAGTTCTTTCTTCCTTCCAAGTCAAACATAAGTTGGAGCATAACAACTGTAAAATGAAACTTTTGGAAGATGGGGGGGGGTGAGGAGTAAATAAATATACTGTGGGGGTAGAAGTTTTTTCTGGAGGGGGGCGGAAAGAAGAGGGGACACACCCTTCGAAACGACTAATTCTGCAGTTTAACTATTAAAAAAACTACCATCAATGTCATTATGAAATTCAGCGCCAACAAGAAACATAAATCTGCCGCCTCCTCGGGAAGGGCCGGCTGAAATTTATTTCATTTGCGAAAGAAAATATACATTACCTCATCACACCCTACCTCCTCTCTCTCGTCGCATATATTGAGACAGAACAAAGATAGTGCTCTTATAGGAGAGGTGCGCACATGCCCACTTGGGTTACAAAGCTGGCTGGATCCAACCAACTAAAAATCTTTAGGAGATAGCACCATTCAGAGAACAGAATGGAAAATTCACAGGTAATGGGTATGAAACAGATTTTTTTAACTGCCCCTCCTGTGGGGCCGGCAAATTTATGATTTTTTATTTTTTATTTTTTGTACTCCTTCTGCTTTAGTTTCTCTTTCTGTGAAAAGTGTGTTGCACATCTTTCTGTGAGCACGAAAGGCGTTTTATCATTGTCCTTCAAGTCCACAACCCGTTCTACCTTCCAAGGGCCAGAAACTACCAATTTGATCATCCATATCCTCTGTAAATGCATGAACGTTCCATCCTTGCATTTCATAAAAAGGTTTCTTTCCCGTTAGTTTTTCCTTGTTAGTGAAAGGTTCCAAAGTTAGTGCTCCCCGTAGTAATTATTTCAAAACTTAAAAAGACAATTTCATGTAAATAATTTCCTGGTATCCCTTCACCGACATGAAACTCTTTAAATGCAATAAACCGACTGCAGAATCATGGTTTTTTAGTTAAAAACCAAAGCCAAAGTAAAAACCCTGTTTGTAGTGTTTCTATTCCATTTTAATATTTTAGCATTGGTCAAGGTTATCCTGGGAATTATGTTCTTGTCTTTCTGACCACCATTGGACTGCATTTTATAATGCTTTCAAAATCCAATTTATGCCATGCCACTTAAGCCATGCGCTTAAGCTAAATGCTCATACTTCACACAAAAGCTCTTTCAGTGAGGAACGTAAACAGCTTTAATCTATAAAATAAAGTTGTTGTATAAATAAATCTCTAGCAATACCAAAGTATAGTTCTCTGCTTTCATACGCTTTTTTGTCCACGTAAAAACTCATCTAGACTTCATTTTGTGAAAGAAAAATCCATCTATATATATACTATATATATAGTTACACAAGACGCGGGACGCTGTCATCGGCAGCGCAGCAGCAATCTCCATCTGCAGCAAGCAGGACATACGATGCCATCTCCGCCATATACCGACGGAACGGCAAATTATAAAAGTAGCAGCCAAGGCCCGCTGAGATAGTAGCTGCGCCCAGAACGCAACGGCGAGCAGCGCGAACATACGATGCCAACTACCGACCGAACGGCAAATTAAATGGGGGGGAGGGGGGGAGCGAAACGACGCGGAATGAGCGAGCGAAGCGAGCGACTCCGCTAGTACTTTTATAATTTCATCACAATGTTGAAAGCATCAGTTGTTGCTATAGGAAACTACAACAACCACGGTAACTTGCTTAAAGGCAAGCAGATATAACCCGCAATTGTTGAGAAATCAAACTGAGAGGAATGGACAATAAATCTCTTTCGTCTTACACATAAGAAAGCTTTCATAATGAATTAAAAGACTCAACAGCAGCTTCAGCATGACATGACATTTTAAACATTTGATGATCAGTCTCCTGTTGTGTGATTGTCTTGTGACCGAATTGTCTTTGCGTTAAACCAAGTTGGTAACCTAGATGCGACTGAAAGATTTCCTTTTTAGACTTGATATTTCAGCTACAGCCCCAATTTGATTGAGAATAAAAAGGTAACTCCAACAGACAAAAATAAAATTTATATGCAAAGTCTACTTTGCTTTAATTTATTTATTTCATTTTTAAAAATCCACAACTCGTTTGTCACAGTACAATAATAGTAAGTTATTTAAAACAATTTATAGCAACTTTAGGCACAGGCACACCCCAAAAAACTGTTGTTAGTTATAGCCGTTAGTTGTTATAGCTGTTAAATATAGCTCGAGAGTCTTTATTGTTATTATTGTATAATTCACTTTTTTTTATTGCTGTAAATTGACCCCGATTCAAGCTCATGTCATAAAATGCCCGCAAGGGCGAATTGACATTTCTAATAAAGTTAAAGTTAAGTTAAGCTAGTTCTACAAATAAACGGCCCTTATTCATAAAACATTTAAAGGTGTAGGTAACACGATTTTCAAGTGGATTTTACTCTTTTTTATGGAAATAATCATGTTTGTAGGTGGTGAGACAAGATAAACGAAGCATGTTTTTCTCTTGATGAATTCACTTAAAAACTGCGTTGTTATGACAACCCAGTGAAAGGATTAGTTTCAAGCAAGGGATAGACCCTGAGCAGAATACCTTCCGAAGTTGTGCTTTAATGGCCCAGCAAAGACAGCATAAACCTAAAAAAGATGCAAGTATGACAGATCACGGTAAAATATAGAAAGCAGCAGTCTGCATTACCATAAATGTACAGTAAAGTCCTATTTGACTGTAAAGCAGGCGTATCTATAATACAAATTGTTTCCATGGTCTTTGGTTTCGTTATGTAGCGATAAGGAAATTCAGAAATGGGTTCCGTCCATTAGAAGTGGTCATATTTAAACCAATTGGAATTTGTGTACTGGAGGGAAATTAACAATGGGGCCATAAAGCATTGTGAGAGTTCACAACAGTTTTCATGCAAAGAGATATAGGTTCTGGTACATGAGAACTTAAGCAGGCACAGACCATAGGATATAGTGCGTGAGAAGTAAACCAAGACATTCTGCTGTCAAATATTCTTTTTATGGCACAGCTATTCAATTGTTTGGATCTTTTAATGTGAAATTGGGATTACCCATGGGAAGCCATACGTACTGAGTGTTTGTTTACTATGACCAATGTAAGTAACACTGCATGTTGAGTTCGAACTTGGGATTTGGTGGACTGAAGTTTTCTAATTATAATTTTTCCTAGAATTAAATAGGAATCTTTTTTTAGAATTAAATCTGAACCATGTAAATAAAGAGTTTTGCTTATATTAGGATAGTTTTTGGTATTACCATTCTGATATTTAAATTTGTTAAACAATTCCCAGAAAAGCTTAGTTACGCTGTTAATGGGGAAAAATGCAACGGGCATAAGTTGCTTTTACGGGTCACCTAACCAAAATTAATAAACACAGCAGTGATGGGCAAAGAAAAGTCGTTAGTTAGTTATGTATTAATACTTTACTTTTTTAAAAAGGTTCTAGAGTTCTTAAAGGGCAAATACATCCATTTTGATATGCATGTTTGACTTTTGGATCACTTTCACAACACCTAAACACAAGAATTGCGGTAAGAATACGTTACGTACGTCCGATATAACAATTTAATTACTGCATCACCAAAACACGACACGGAGGTCGCCATTGTTTTGCTGGAACGCGCAGAAATTAATGCCGACAGACGGATCTCTTCGATTTCGACTCACCGCCGATTGAGATAGCTGTATTGACTGTGTGGAGCTCAAGCGTCTGACGGCCTTAGCTCGCCACTACACTCCGGTCAGCTAAGGCCGTCAGACGCTTGAGCTCCTCACAGTCAATACAGCTATCTCAATCGGCTACGAGTCGAAATCGAAAAGTGATATCTGTCGGCATTAATTTCTGAGCGTTCCAGCAAAACAATGGCGATCTCCGTGTCGTGTTTTGGTGATACGTACGTAACGTATTCTTACCGCAATTCGTGTGTTTATTTATTGTGTAAGTGATCAAAAGTCAAACATGCATGTCAAAATGGATGTAATTGCCCTTTAAAGTAAATGTAGTTTGGTGGGTAAGCAATCGACTTGCAATCGACCCGTGATCCCTACCTCAGATGTTTGGAATCTCTGGCAATCCAACAACACGAAAAGAAAGGCAGAGACCTCAGTGAACAGTTTGATCGTCAATGGCTACTTGTTAGTGGGAATCGCGTGCAGGCAAGTCAATACAGGAGGCTATAAATTAAATTCACTTTAAATTCACTTTAAATTCGAATGCTAAAGTGGTCAGAACGAATTGGAATGCACAAGTGGTCAGAAAGAAAGATGTAATTCAAAGTTCGAACATCCTCAAGGCCTGAAGAAGACATCTGCGGGATGTCGAAAATTTGCAGGACAAAGTAGGTGTCCTTGAACTGAATTTAAGCGAACTTTTTGGTGTCATTTTTATGACAAGTTTGTATTTAAGATTGTCCGGAATTCATTTAGGGTCAGGCAGAGAGGTTTGCATGGATTTCGATAGTAGCATCCCAGTTCAATATTGGTGCTGTAAAGCGAACCCAGCCATCCTCATTATCAACCAAAATACAAGAAATGGCAGCAAAAAGGCTAGACTTGATGTTTTAAAAAGCAGCACCTCCATGTATGACTTTAA
>JAHWFP010003807.1:0-10634 GCA_023313725.1 Lithobius niger
TGTTCGGAACCCTGTACTTCATCAAAGACTGTTTCGTCCTACATTGGATCGTCGTAATCTCTACATCTTCAGACACAGTGGGCTCTTCCGGGAAAACAGTTTTTCTCCTTCATATGTATTTCCAAATTGGCTTGATAAGCAACCACGATTGGTTTTGGTTTTCCAGAGTCTGAGTCGTTGTTCTGGTAAATGGTATTACTTTCTTGCAAAATGTAAGCGTACGAAGGATAGACGTCTGCTTCGTACATATTGCAAGACATGAGCAGCTTGTGTTATACAAGGGCTTCTCTCAACAAACCCTCTACCTGGTGGAGAAATGTATTCGAACCACGGTAAATGCATGGAATTTTTTTTTAAATATTCATAGTAAATTCTTTTATGTAGTTATCAAGGAGCACACGACAGTTCCTGTTACGCCAATTCTTGTACTATTTGTCGAAATTGTGCTCGTAATTCTCACTGCTAATTTCGAGGTTCGTTTCAAGTGTTTGTGAGAACCACTCAGTTTCTACTGACGCCATTGATCAAGTGACCAAAACTCTTGCTTAGCCCTACTTTCCACAGTTTTTTTTCCTTTCACACAAGCCTCAAATCGAGCGTCACACATCGGAAACAGATTTTAACATACATGAAAAAAATTTTTAAAAAATACTAGAATGCTGTATTGACAAAATTCAAGGTTCGATTCACCTTTTAGAATCGCTCCTAAAAGGCTTATGTCGGTTATTAAAAATCAAGAAAATCTGCTGATTGTCTACTTTCAACATTGTTTTGTTTTAATTTGGTGACTTACATGGCATAGACAAAGCCACAGCTGTGCTGGCTACATGTATGGAAAAACAAAACAAAAAATTCAAAATAACTCTTGTGTCAAGTTTGAGGCTTCTGTTGATCTTTTAAAATGGCTCACAACCATATTTTGGGCTCGTTCGTTTTAACCTAGGCTTTAGGAGGGAATGAAAAAACCTGGGGCACTTGTAACTAACTCCACCTTCGGAATGAAAGATTGTAAAATACTACGTCTGCATATCGCAGAAAAAAGCAAGGATCACAACAATCAAAGATTAAAACGTAATTATATTTCGACGTTTATATATCACGATGAGGTCATCCTCAGTGAAGTAAATGTCTGTTACATTTCTACAGTCTTAGCCACTTTACATCCACAGGATCTAGAGTCGAATTCAATATTCCTATAAAACTTTACGACAATTATAACTTGCTAACCTTATTACTTGTGGTCTTAAAAGTATTTTCAGTTAAAATCTATACCTAGTTCTTGTTTAAATTCTGTTTCAACAAATTTGTTAAACTTATATTTGGATGCATGAACCAAACACTGGGTCTCACATTTGTGTGTTGGGTCCATGCAGCCAAATGTACGTTCAGCAATTTTAACATAATTTAAACACGAACGTGATATAGTTTATGACTAAAAATACGTATAAGAACACAAATACTAACAGTACCAAACTACATTAATTGTTTTAATGCAACAGTGAATCCACCAAAAACCAAAACTGGTATAAGAGAAATTTCCGAAAAGGGTCAGCCTTTAAAAGTAGCGATATCATTCATTCATGGAAAGGCTGCCAAGAATACTCCTATTATCAAAGTTAATCGCACCGATTAATAGTTCGAAAACTAAATGAAAACTAGAACATTGCTATTCCATGATAGTAATCTTCAAGTTTTCATTTAACGTCTAAAGTATTATTCGGTGCGATTAAATTGGCTAATGAGATTAACCTTGGCGGCCTTTTCCTGGTTAAATTCTATCACTACCTTCAAAGGCCACCCTCTTTGGAAACTTTGCGGCTTCTCTCGTACCAGTTTTGGTTTTGGGTGGATATCACAACTTTTATAAAACTATGAACATACAAAAGGTCACACATCTACCTTTTTTTCCCTGGAGAAATTTTTTGTGTATAAATTTTAATATTGATAATAGTGATTGGCCATCTGGTACGTCCTCGTACACCTGGGAGCAAGCTACAAAGGCTAACAATATCACCGTCGCTAGATGGCGCCGTGGTATTTTCGTTCGCTTTTCAATCGGTGATAGTGCCACTTTACTGTGATGTAAAACTGCATCAAATTCGTTGACTTACGTCCAAAATTCTCAAAAATATCGCCACTGGTCAATTCCCCACATCCTCCATTAGGTGTCATTTCACCAATTTTGCCCAGCGCTCATTGCTCTCCCTCTACCCAGCACGCCCCTCGTTCCGCTGGATTTCCCACCCACGCCCTCAGTACAATTCCGGTCTTGGATTCAGTGAAACGTGAATTCCCTTTCCGCCGAATTTTAAGCACGGCTTAATTTTTGGCGAAACGGGATTCAGCAAAGCGGTTGTCCACCCCAGGAAAAAATTACAAATTTTGCGATGTACGTTGGGATTTATGTTACATGTTATTTCTTTTTTTACTTCATGGCGTGGCGCCACTTGCCGCCATTGATATGAAAGCTATGAATCTGAACAACATCCAAAGTAATCCAGTGTGAACACTTTGATAAACATTAAAAACTGATTTGTTGATAATTAGTCTTTGATGACAAATAAACAATAATCCATCTACAATGCTCAAAACGAAGGTAAAAACATTAGCATAGTTTGTCAATCCATATTGTCAGGCCTAAAAACACTTTTTTTTTTATTGATTTTTTTTTTATAAAAATTGGACGAAACAACGATTTTTAGGCCTAACAAATCCGTTCTGGCAGCATCGTCTCGACTAAAGACGCCGTTGTTTTTTACCTTCATTTTCATCTGGTGCCCCTTGCACGTAGCTCAAAGACCAGCTCCAGATGCTAGTTCCGTACCCAATATGGCGCTATTGGCGCTTGTTGATCCGCAGTTTTCTTGCAAGTACCGAAGCAATGTTTGTGTGGTTGTGATGGTTGTCTGCCCTAAGGTTACTTTGGTTTTTGAATAGTGGAAATGGTGTTTAAGTTAATTACTATTAATATCCTTATGATTGCATTATTATCATATATAATTTGTTATTTATTGCATTCTTTATTTATTTATTTTTATTTAATTTACTAATGTCATTTGTTGAATTTTTATTTTAATTAATCGTGTAAGCCACCCTCATACAATCAGTGTAAGTTTGCAACATTTGTATATACTAGACCTATTTCCAAAAAAAAATACCTTCGTTATATGGAATTTAATATGGTGCACCGGTAGCTGCGAGCACTGAGGCATCAGATTCGATAGGCGTGTTGGTCCCAGCTGTGCATCTATGGCTTCTGACAGACCCGGGTTCGATCCTGGTGATGGGAAGTATATGTAAGGGTTTTCCACAGTTGTTTCCAACCCGTTGCGCGAGGGTTTCCTCTGGGTACTCCGGTTTTCTCCCTCTGCGGCAAAAAACATCTCTCTTGATGGTGGTATCTGCCACTTGGGTTTGGGTGGGTGGATGCGTCGTCTATTTCTATTTCTTACTACTGATCAATCAGTTACTACGTGTACTGTTAAAAAATTTTGTTTTGTTTTTACTTTTAGGGAGCACGAACCCAAATTGCTCTTTTTGTTTTTGTTTTTGGTTTTATGGAGCACGAACCCAAATTGCTACTTTTTGTTTTGGTTTTTTGGTTTTAGGGAGCACGAACCCAAATTGCTCTTTTTGTTTTTGTTTTTGGTTTTAGGGAGCACGAACCCAAATTGCTACTTTTTGTTTTTGGTTTTGGTTTTGGTTTTAGGGAGTACAAACCCAAATTGCTCTTCTCTTTGTTTTTGTTTTTGGTTTTAGGAAGCATGAACCCAAATTGCTATCCTTTTATTTTTTTTGCGTTTATGGAGCTCGAATCCAAACTGCTCTTCTTTGTGCTTTTGAGTTTAAGCTTTAGGAAATATGTTGAACAGGAGAAGCCCAAAGTGCACATGTAAAATCAACACAACCCGACGTTTCGAGCTAGCTCCAGCTCATTATCAAGGGAAATACAAGATACACTTAAAATTGCATAAAGTAGCAAACAGACAAATGCAGGCAAAACTGCCTAAGTCAAACTACAATACGAACAAGTTAAAAATTTAAAATTTTAAAAGGAGAGGAAGAGGAGAGCGACCTCTTTGTGCTGAAAGCACAAGAAGAAGTGCTTTCAGTTTGAGTTTAAGTTGCAGGAACCCAAACTGGGTTATCTGTCCCACGACGATGAAAGGAACAACTGCTCGTCTTCAAAGGGTTTCAAAGGGTTTAACGAGCGTTAACCACTCCTGGTCATCTGCCCGAAGCCCTAAGGCCCTATTACTGCTCGTCTTGAATGATGCACAACAATCGACAACTACTAAAACAATGAAACGACCACAACAATACATCTATCAAAGCTTGTCACACATTCTACTGGAATTGTTACATGTCTAGCCTTCAAGCAGGTTACCAAGTGCAGTGAAACAACATTGTTTAATTACAATAATCCAACGGGGCCCACACATTTATAGGAACCCCGTGTCGCCCCCCTCCCCCTCTCCCCCCTACGCCGGGCCAGCGCGATCTTTTTAGTTAGATTACACTTACGGTAGATGTGTCTCAAGAAAGAAAATTAAAATCGACTTCTAGGATGTTTCATTATTCATTGATCTGGGATTTCATTTTGGCGAGGACAGCTGACGTACAAGTGCATAATGCTCACAACAGCGAACTGGTCACCTGCTTATATAATTTACATTTTTCCTATAACGTTGTTTAAGAGAACATTCAATTGATATTTCTGGAAAAAACAACAGGAAATGGCTAGGAGAGGAGGCATTTTTTTTTCCTCTTACGAGTCAGGGGGTCGATAAATTGTTCGCGTCTCTAAAACTTCTGCTGACTATTTTTTTGGGGGTTTTTAGGGTCGTTTTTGGAAGGCAGTGGTCCCCCAAGGGGGGGGGGGGGGGGGGGGGGGGGGTGGCAAGGACCTGGGTAATTGGGTATATTTTACAACCGTGTTAAGCGGTCTTAAAGACAAACTTTGACGAAATTCTTGGTCCCAGCGAACACTTCCTTTAGTTATTACAGATACTCGGCAATAAACAATCGTCACTGACGTTTATTTAATCACTGGTGTTAAAAATAAAACAAAAGAATTGTGGAAGGATCGGGTTTAAGCAAAAGGTTTTTCGTGCCTCTGTTTATTTGCAGTTGAAGATAGCCTTTTTTCATTCTGAGGCCTTCTTTAATAAACCCGATCATTCCAGGCATAATTTGTTTTAGGATCAATCATGGAAAATGCTTTACCCATCCTTCTCCTGCACTGTGAGTGATGTGGCAGCAACCCCTTGACAAAAGGGGAAAAAAGCGGCTGCAGTGACTATCCAATCGCGAATGGTCTTCTGTACACTTCCACTACTTTTGCGCTCACCTCTATCACGCACTGCTACAGCGATCTCTATTAATATAAAATCTAAAAACAAAAACCATCACAATTGCCGGGTAAAAATGTGTTAGCTGTTAGGCCTATTTTATACATTTCAGGCACTATAGTCAGCTTTTAGGCCTAATTTTTGCCTGCCACTTTAATTTCGCAAGTATCAACTAACGGAGAATTGGGTCTGACAGCATAGGCCTATTTATATAGGCAACATGGTGTCGAGACTATTTTAAATGAAGAAATGTGTGTTGCTGTTATCCTTTTGTTTTTACAGTTGCATGTTATCCTTAGGGTTTAAATGCGACGATCAAATGTCATTATTTCATTTAGTTAAGTCGAAAAAGCCTATTAGCTATTAGGAAGCAACGATGTTTTAATTTGCAATGTTTTCTAACTAACTTTTGCTAACTTTTTAATTTTACGAACTTTTGGCTTCTGAGTCTAATGGTGAAAACCATGTCATCTCTGTCTGAAGTTGAAAAAAGCGATGGAAGGACGGACAAAGTCGTTGCAATAGTCTTTTCAGCCGGTTTGGCTGTACAGAAGACTAAAACGTATCACAATGGGCAATGTGAGGTATACGTGAGATCCGCCTGGCGGCTCCAAATGAAGGAGCAAAGCACAGCCAGATAGTCAGAGCGGTCGACTGCAGTCACGTTGTGATGCGTGGCATTTCGGAATTGTGTGAATGTGGACTGTTAATGACTGCAAACTTTCATATATCAAAAATATTCGTAGATTAGTCTGACATAACTGAAAACACGTCGTCTGCTGTTAACTTTCGTTTTATATGTACCGATTCGCCGTGATAGACGATTTCAGGTCTCATATTTGGGATCCCCGTTGCTTGTGTAAAGCCACTTTCGTCGCCATATTTTCAAATGAAGCGAATGTGTATCCTTAACGAAATCCTTTTTGTTTTTTATGGTTATCAAATGTTATTATTTCATTGAGTTAGGGCGCGTTTACGCAGCGACTCGCCTTTGCATTCTCGCAGCTAGAACTCAATCGCGATGGCAAAGGTGACATTGCCATGGCAACAACGCTAAATGGATTAGCCAAACCCGACATCGTTTGAGTAAATACTTGCAATCTTATAAGCCGTGCCAATTATTATAAAGAATTCCTCATGACGAAACAATTTTCCCAAACGCTTCTGAACTCACGTTATTTGCTGTTTTCGTTGCGAGGCGGCAGACATAAAACCGCCGCCATGTTGGAATTTGAGATTATTTCTAGCTTCTAGCTGCGAGAATGCAAAAGCGAGTGGTTGCATAAACGTGCCCTTAGGGCCTACGGCGAAAAAGGTTATTAGCTTGTTGTCTATACGGAAGCAAAGGTGTTTTAAATTGCCTTGTTTATTTTTTTTTTAAGTCACTTGACTACGACCAGCTTGGTGTGCGCTTCGTCAGAATTCTTTAACTATTCAGGAGAGCGAATTTACAATGGTGAGTGTTAGATCGATCAATTCGAAATATTGTATTTTCTTCTGTAATAATTGTTCGATTTACGATAAACTCGTGCGCAACAATACTTCTGGAGGTTTCAAGCGATTTGGCAAATTTCCTTCCAATCCAACCATTCGTTTGGGCTCCACCCACACTACAAAAGTGCAACGAACCAACATTTTGCAATTTGGTGTTCGTTATAGAGCAGTGACATTTGCCGCTATATTGGCACCAGTATGGGTTTTGGAGGGCATAACTACAAGGTGCACTACATAAAAATGGAGGGAAAAACAACGGAAGAGCGGATTTCTTAGGCTTATAATAACGTCGTTTTCTCCAACAACAAAAATCGCGCGTTTTAGGTTAAGAAATCACTCTTCACAGCATCGGCTTCAGTATGACGCCCTTCTGTTTCTCTCTGCAGTGCCCCTTGCAGCTAATCCATTAAGGCTCCAGCATAGAGTTATATACAATAATACTACGTCATGTCACTGCTCTATAGGCTATACGCTCCGCCAATAAATCTCAGTCAATTAATTTGCCATTTGCGAGACAAATCTAACCTAATGCATTCGTTTTAGGTTAGATTTGCCTCGTAAATGGCAAATTCATTGGTTGAGATTTATTGGCGGAGCGTAGCCTGTAACGAGATTTAATTCATAAGTCCTACAGCAATAGACTTGTCTTCCTAACTGTAATTCCATTTCTTTTTGCAATGGTTGCAAATAATAATTCATACTATACAAAAGAATAAATTGGTAGGAATTAAAACTAATAATAAGAAGAAGGAAGTAGCCTACAGAAGTGTAGACACTGCTATTAGCCTACTGAATGAGAAACAAAAATTATTTTCCTTATGTAGTTATCTTTTCTTTTTTTTTAAATTTATAACCGT
The DNA here is from genome assembly GCA_023313725.1 of Lithobius niger. Taxonomy (NCBI): domain Eukaryota; kingdom Metazoa; phylum Arthropoda; class Chilopoda; order Lithobiomorpha; family Lithobiidae; genus Lithobius; species Lithobius niger. The sequence goes on from JAHWFP010003807.1 coordinate 7,703, forward strand.
ATAATTAAATTATATGACGGAATTAGGTTGGCAAGCACCTGCGTAGAGGCTAATGCTGTAAATACGAATTAATCAACAAAGGCAAGATTACGAGTAGCGTTGTTCTTCCAAAATCGATGTTGGAATAGTTATTAAGCAGAAAAAATCATCGAAGATCACCGAAGTTAAGCAACATTGGGCCCGATTGGTACTTGCGTGGGTGACCACCTGGGAATCCGTGTGCTGTAGACTTCGTCAGGCAGTTGACCGGAAATGGTTAACGCTCGCTAAAACCGTTTGAACTCTTTGAACTGTCATCGAACGAAGCTTGAACAGTAGCAGCAGTACAAATACTCATCCCAAAAGAGTTCTGGACAGAACGAAAAAGGACTTTTTTTTTACGGAGGTTGTTTGCAAAAAAGAAATTCACTAGGGTTTTTTTTTCAAAAGCTATTTTCTGAAGTTACATCATTAATCTTGTAACACACTACTCCGTTCCGTCTCGTCATGTCGCAGGCCGTCAAATATTTGTTTGGATTAAGAGCATGTAAATTAGAGAAGCCGCGTATACTGCTCCGTCGGCTGACAGACGGGATTGTCGGGGCAGAAGCCTTTCAGCCAAAAACTGATCGCATCGGAGAGGTGTACTTACCTGCCGTTAGTCGACGGCCGTCGTCGTCTGTCACGCGCCTGCGTACAACGTCTTTCCCTTACTAAATACAGATGCGAACCTATTCAGTTGCTTCTGGACTTAAATGTCATCATGCCCGAGCGTAAAGAATTAATGCCTAATTTACTACGACTTTCTATTTAATTATCGCTAAACCATCCGGTGCCGTCAGTCGTCGGAACCGGACATAAAGGAACGGAACGGAGCAGTGTGCTACAAGCTTAAGATCAAAGTTTAATGCTGAGAATATACGTTCATAATTTTCTAAATGCAATTAACCAATGGGAAGCCGTAAACAGCAACCGTCAGCCAATCAAGCTGCTTTAACACGTGTAAAACGAGCACCGTGTATTTTATCAGATTAAACTATCAGCCTCGGCCCTCCATGTTGTTTTACGATCTAATCGTCTGGTTTCCTGGCCTCCTGACAGAACTACATTTGGTAGGCCTAAACAATTCTCTAAACATATACGACATACCTGATAGTCAAGTGACACCTGAATTAGCTTCCTAGCGATACGAGATTAATGTTTGGTTAACATGGTGACAAAGGGATCAGCCAGCATTGGCTTTCCGCCCAACCGATGCATGATAGCCGTGGCTAATACTCGAAGCGGGGCGGTAAAGGCAACCGAGTACCTAAAATATTATGCGGTACTTAAGTTAACCGTAAGTAGTTGGAAATAAATTGTTAATAACTGTTGTAAAACTAGTAATGTCATCGTCTATTTTAAAACTAAGAAACAATATTTTCATTAAAAATAAAACAAGAGTTTGCTTTGGTTGACGCGCCGCAACTGATCATGTTCGTCTAACAATACTCGTCAGCTTTCACGGTAAGTCAGGATGTTTTCGGCAAGTTTGTTAAGGGACCGTTTGTTATGTAATGTTGTGATGGATGTGATGTTTGTGATTGATCGTTGGGGAAACAAAACTACTTACATTTCCAAGCTGATAAAAACACCCGTTCAACACTCGGTATTTTTTCTACTTCGAAATGTAACGCGGGGAAAGAGATCATTTATCAAAGGGTTAAAAGGGTTTAACGAGCGTTAATCACTTCTGGTGATCATTTATCGATTTAAAAAAAAAACAATGTACTCGTGACAGTGCTTCTGGTAATTTTTCTCTTCAAAAGTTGCATTCCGAACTAGGTAATTATTTAAATAAGGGGTACCACGTCTAATCATTTCGTTTTTGTACTAACCGACGCTACTGTTCATCCTAACGCCACTTCGCATTATAAAATCCGGAGGGAAATGGGTGTATAGTTCTAAAACAATTTCAAGAGACGTGCAATGCTAGTTACAGACATGCGAAAACGGCAGTGGTGGAGTAAAAAGCACGGTAACAGATTATATGAAGTCAAACCAAGCAGTGCTACATAAAAATATACAAACAACGTTTCGAAAATTTTCAATTTTCGTCATCAGGTTAGCAATAAAATTAAAGCATGGCAAATAAGTCATCCTACATTAAAAGCATAAAACAGTCATTTAAAACGGATAAAAACCACCAATTTCTATTTATTTCGGCTGCCATTTCTGCCTTTTTTGAGGGGAGAAATTGGTGGTTTTTATCCGTTTTAAATAACTGTTTTTATGCTTTTAATGTAGGATGACTTAGTGGCTTTTGCCATGCTTTAATTTTATTGCTAACCTGATAACAAACGTTGTTTGTATATTTTTATGTAGCACTGCTTGGTTTGACTTCATATAAAACGGCAGTGGTGGCAGCCATATTGTGAGGGAAGCAGGGTAGCCAGAAAACCCGATTTGCATTTCACTAAAAGTTTACGGAAATTTTTCTTTTCTTTTGAATCAATGTTACAAATTATGCAAAAAATATGTAAAAGACGAAAATTTTTTTTTTTTCAAAATTACATGCCTCGCTCGCTGTGGCTAAACATATAACATTACAAACCGCAACCAAAAATTTGTCCAACGAAACTTTGGTTGTGGTGTAAATCTGATTTTCCAGCTATATCCTTCTTCCCGAATCAGAGACCTCGCAATGCGGCTGGCCGCCGCCACCTCCGCTTTAGCAATCCTCTGACTAGCATTTTACGTCTTTTGAATTTTTTTTTTTTAGAACTTTACACCGATTCCCCCCGAATTTTATAATGCGAAATGGTGTTGGATGAAGAGTATCATCCGTTAGTACAAAAACGAAGTAATTTAGCGTGGTTGTGCTTATCTAGATAATTTCTCTGAAAAAATACCGAATGCGCTATAGGTGTCTTCTTCAGTGATTAAGACAAATTATTTGAACTTAAACCAGGTT
>JAHWFP010003807.1:20608-40870 GCA_023313725.1 Lithobius niger
CATTATTTTTAACCAATTGCCACAAGACATTCGGGGTTGGGGAGGGAAAACGGTTATAAGAAAGTGCTAACAAATATGCTCATAATTAAATTCAAGATGTAAATTTCACACCAATGGTGGTAGTGGTATCAAGGTAGTTGCTAAGTTTTTCCTACATATGTGGTTGCTAGGGCATTTTTTTAAGGAATTTGAAGTGGTGGTCAAATATATTTTTTTTAAAAAGCATAATTCTGTGGCCATAAAGTAGTGAGAAATGGAGTGTGGTGGGTAGGTTCGGCATACATTTCTACCCTTACATTTTCAATAAAATTAAAAAATTCTAATTTGTTCGGGTCGAGTACACCACACAATGATGGCATTTGAGTGAGCATGATGAACCCTTGATTGGGATGCGTGTGCCCTTGCCAGCAATGTGTTTTCAGTTCTAATGTTTCAAATGTAATTGCAGGGCTCTCTACAATACTGGCCGGATCTTCGATGGAAAAATAGCATAACTAGACTGGGTTGGCAATATGACCGCTGAAAGTGCCGCTGATGCGATTGATTGGTCTAGTTGACGCATTCTGTCACCCGAGGGCGACACACTACGTACAAATTGCCAACGAAGGTGTTGTTTTTTTCTTTTTTTTTTTGCAAATGCAGAGAAATAGCTTAACTGTGGCTGAGTGATATTTTTAAAAACGATTTAAAAATACCCTTAGAGATAATAAAAATTTGCCACCAAAATTTACTTAAAAATTTAAATTATTATTTTGAAAACCGCCACTAGCTGCCAATAGATGTCGCGTCTCTCCGTACAAAGATGCTACCTCGAAGAACAGACCTCGACGAAACGAACCAGACGTGGCAGCCATTTTGTCTACCCCACCTAATATCGTTGTAGAGTGGGCCGTTTAGTTTACTGGCCATGGTAATGGTTAGGAGGCATTCGGAATTTTGAAATACAACCGGTGACGGACGAATTGGACAACGCACACACACATTTCGTCGTAATTTTATTTTTTATCGAAATGATTTTTTTTAATGACCGTTCGGGAAAGGGGCTGCAACGGCTGGACCAGGTGCTCCACTATTCCAGGATGTTGACTTGTGGTGCTCCACTTGGAGTAGCAGTCACTATGCTAAGAAATGCCCTGTGGTTGCCAAACATCTCATGAACTAAGTGAATAATGTCCACCACATACGAGTCAGACTTTGTGGTGGGGCTTTTTGGAAGACAGATCATACAAATAATGAAAACTGATTAGCATAACTGATAGCATTGTCCAGATTGACCTGACCTGACCGTCCCTGACAACCTTTGAACATTAATGGTAAGAACAGCAGTTGTCAGCATGACGTCACGAATTCAGCTTACGTTTTTAACCTGTTGTGATTCATCATGTGTGAACGTAGCAACCTTGACTTGGGTGGAGACGAGCACATTTAAGAGGGAGGAACGCTTTTACTCTCAAGATTACTTTCTTTCACGATTCTATTATAAAGGGTGGACATTAAAATTTCCGGAAAATATTTTTGCTAATTCGAAGGTCGAAATCACGCCTACAGGTACACTTTTCTTTTTTTACTGGGAAGAGAGCCTTCTTACGTGTTTCTTTTTCCAGGAGAAGACATATATGGCGATTTACACCTGCCTTATCAACACTCGTAAATAAGCTTACAAAAACAGGCCTGAAATAATAGGGGTACAAATTAGACCTACAAAAAAGAACAATTTAAATCCGTTGTATTCAGAACTTTGTACAATATGGTGGAGAAAGAATTTGAAAGTTCAAGTTTTAGTACTATTTTTTGACATTAGGTGCCGATCAAACTGTTGCAGGGCTGCAATGAAACAACAGCACTACACAAAAAAATGTCGTACACTAAAAGAGCCATGGTTTACTTGGTATTTATTGTGGACTTACACTACAATGCAAGCTCGGGATTCTCCTGACCAGCGCGCAAGGAGCGTCCGTACATTGGGGAACTTGGGCCACTCCCCCCCCCCCCTTTTTCTTTGATGCTCTTTTGGTAGATAAAATTATGAAGAAAAATCATTAAACAAAAGGTAAACCATTAACACAAACGCTGTCTTGTATTGCAGTCCTGATTCCAAGGGTTCCAAGGGTTCCAACATGGACCAGTCGTTAGGCCTAGTTTTTTTTTTTTTTTTACATACGAGAGAACAGGACTGTTGCGAGTTTAATTCCGGATTTAAACGTTGAAATTGTGCCACCCCAGCAAGGTTACGCTGATGACGTCATTTGTGAAATCTGCCAAGCCCAAGATCTACATGACGTCAAATTGTAATGACCCGTTGCCACTTCAAAATTAATAGTCATTGTTAGTTGAGATGGTGCTATTTAATCAATTGTTGTAACAATATATAGCTGTAAATTGTCTGTACTTAATGTTTGACGTCAATTGTAACGGCTCGAGCTCGCTTGGTCTTCTCCCAACAATTAGGCCAACACCCCGCATCGAAAGGTAATTTTGGCCATTTTAATTAGAAATTAAAATTTTCCGTTTTTGTCCCGTTCCCCTAAATTTAAACTCAACCCAGACCAGTCCTGTTGTTAGTGTTCCACTGCAACCCTGCAATACCAAGATTTGCCTATGTAACTGAACCATAGCCCAAAATCCACCATTATTTCAGCCCGAATAAGCCTAACCTTTGTGGTATTCTATTTTAGGTCCCAAGCTAATGCATGTGTTGACCCCATCAACCAGGCGAGGCAGAGCTTAACATCGCTCAATTTGTTTATTAAAACACCAAAAAACTGAACCACGACTTTCGGCCTTATTTCATCAGTTTGGATTCTGATTTAGAATAACCCCAACTTTTAAATTGACCCAACGTTTTGTGTCCACCTTGTCCCTTAACTGTGGATAGATTTGGAGGAGCGGTACTACGCAGGAAGAGAAGTTTCTTTGCTTCGCTATGCACAGCGCGTCACCAAAATACGAGTTTATTGCAGCAATCGAAGTGCATTTCACCAATCGCAAAATCCCCGTGAGGTAAATGTTACAAAGTATGTACGTGTCCGGTTTCATGGCGCCAGTGGACTTTGACGGAGCATTATATGAACTCCTCCATTGGTTCAACGCACCGAGAGTTGACGCGTTTTGGGCACTTGAATGCCTTAGACGGCTGATGGAGAGTGAATTTATTGAAAGTTTGCCCTCATTAAGAAAAAAATGTGGGTAGGGGCGGAGGCGATATCCGTCTCCTTCCTTCACCTTGATCTACGCATGCGCCCACGCAGAATTTCCATCGCCGAATTTCTGCTTTTGCCTACATGACAACATAATGGCTGAACAACATCCTTCCAATTTGTTTCGCCGTCTTGCAAATCATGGTTATGCATCGTGAGCGTGTCCTTAAAAAATCAGTAATCAGAGGTGTTAGTCTTGAGTTTGTTCGCATGGTCATGGTGGTAAGTGATGGCAGAGCGCCACAACTCGACTACCTGAAGAAGTTCAACTGATCTGATCTGAATGTCTATTCTGAAGAATTTCTGAAGAAGACTTTCGTCTGATCTGATCTGAAAGACGAAAGACTGTCCACTCGGCTGTCCATGTTTGCTTTGTCCGGGACCCCTGGGAACCCCTGACAAACGCAGCACTTCGTGTTGGAACTTTTGTTGTTTCTTTCTCATTGGTGATGTACTGCATATTCGGATACGGTGAAGCGAAAGGAGTTGGCAGCTATGGGACCTTTTCTAGGTATTTTCTCGCCCGTGCCTTAATCGAACGTTTTCCCTCTTCCCGAGTGTGCCCTTCCCCTACAACATATTTTTTAGCTGCTGTCAAAATAAGTTGAAGGTTCCAATTTGAGCGGATGTACTATAAGAGCATTGATTTGATTCAGATTCGTATGATTTAATATTCTCTATATACATAATTATACAAGAGATGAGGAAGCAGCCAACCTGCAGTAGGCACCGATCAGCCACGGCCCCGCGCCTCTGGTTGGAGGGATTGCATTACGGGAAAGCTTTACAGGATAGCATGCCTTTCGAAGGGGCAACTCTGAGACCGCCTTGAGTGATCATTAAAAACTGGGTATCATTAGCCGTTGAGGGGTGGGGGGGGGGGTGATTTGAGTCACATGATGCGCTGATATTTCCGCGAACACGAACATGGAAGAATTAGTAGTGGGGGTGAGAGGGGGGGATTTGAGTGTGCTGATTGAGTGAGCGAAGCAAAAGAAAATCAGCGTTTGCTAGCCAGTGTGAGAGACATTGAAGAAACTTAATTCAGTTGAACATGGACATACAGATAGATCTTCCTTTGTAACCACTGGAAATGAAAATAAAAAAAAGAATACCCAACCATTACGGCACAACCAGTTCATAGCTTCACAAATTATAAGTAGCTTTTTTTTTGAAGGGGGGGGGGGGGGCTTGTTTGTTTATTCTGTCCGAGTCTACTCGTATTTTTTATGAGCTACGAGCACCTGGCGATCACCTTCATTTTCCAAACTAAATGAAAAACGTATTGCCGAAAAGACCTGCTTCTTAACGACCTTCCATGCAAATGATTAGTTGCACAAATCTCTTTGGTAGAGCAGTGACACGACGTAGTATTATTGTATATAACTCTATGCTGGAGCCTTAATGGGTTAGCTGCAAGGGGCACTTCAGAGCGAAACAGAAGGGCGTCATACTGAAGCCGATGCTGTGAAGAGTGATTTCTTAGACCTAAAACGCGCGATTTTTGTTGTTGGAGAAAACAACGTTATTTTAACCCTAAGAAATCCGCTCTTCCGTTGTTTTTCCTTCCATTTTTATGTAGTGCACCTTGTAGTTATGCCCTCCAAAACCCACACTGGTGCCAATATGGCGGCAAATGTCACTGCTCTATATCTGGATAAGACAACCCATCTTTGTCAAAACACATCAATCTGACTGTCACTCACCATGACCAAGTTGGCAGCAGGAAATGTCATTACAGATTTTCGCTGGGGAAAAGTTGATAAGACAGAGTGTATTTATTATGTACGAATTATAAAAATGGGTTTCCTAGCAGACGTCGTTCTAAAAATGGTGCCACTATTTTTCCAACTGCTAACCTCCTCGTCAACAGTCGTAGTCAAGAGACGAATTCCCTCCCCCCCCCCGCCCCCACTTATTGCTGACATAATACTTGAACGCTCCTTTAAGCAAGAAAAAAATGCCTTTGTATCGAAAAAAAATCCCCTTGGACAGAAAATAAATCCCATTAGATAGAAAAAAAAATTCCCATTAGATAAAAATAAATTTTCCCGTCAGGTCGAAAATTTTATATCTGACGGGCCGTGCGACACATTCTATCTGTTGGGTTTTCGATCTAATGGTGGGCCTGAACCCTGTGCGGTGGCGGAACTCGTACCGATAGTTAGAAAAGGAGACGACGGCGAAGCCCCTTCTAAACTTGTCTGGTAGTGTGAGAGACTAACAGGCTCCGTCTGTAACTTGGCATATGTGGCTAGTCTGTCGGTACCTACCATGATGAGAGGTTTCCAGTTTGAATCCCTGGGTTTCCCCCTTTCCTTACTGGACTCCTTCAAAACACCTAATGGGTAATTGTATAGAATTGCTACTTTTCATGCTGTTTACTTAATTCACCTACCTGTCGAATCCTTTCGTCGTTACTGCCCAAAAAATCATACCGAAAATCTGCTTAAACGCTTACTTTTTTTTTTTTTAATATTAAAACATGTTAAAACTCTACTCATAGCCATAGTGAGGCCGACACCATACTCCAAAGTGAGAGCGTAACAAAAAAAAACCTGATTTCTACCAAAACATTAGTAAACGGAAATTATCTCTGGCCGGACAAGTTTTTGGTTGCAGTTTCTGATGTTATATATATGTTTAGCCGCACCAAGCGCGGCGTTGCGAACGAGGCACGTAATTTCGAAAAAAAAAGACCATCATTTTCAAACAAATACTTGTTTTCGATTTTTTTCCCCATAAAATCCGCAAATTAGGGGAACACAAAGTCGCTGTTCGCAAAAATGATGGTCATTTTTTTTTCCAAATTACGTGCCTCGCTCGCGCTGCCGCTCTCGCCGCGGCTTAACATATAACATCAGAAACCTCAACCAAAAATTTGTCCGGCCAGATATAATTTCCGTTTACTAATATTCTGGTCGAAATCAGGTTTTCTTGTTGCGCTCTCACCTCGCAATATGGCGTCGGCCTCGCTATGGCTGCTAGTAGCGTTTTAACATGTTTTAATATTTATTAAAAACAATAAATAAATAATCGTTTGCTCAGGTCATGATTTTCTGAACCGTAACGTCGAAAAGATTCGACAGGTAAGTAAATTATGTCGATAGCGTGAAAAGCAGCTCTTTCTATACGATTACCTAGTTTTGTTCGAAATTGAGCTGGTTTAGCCATACTAGTTTATCCGAACTGATTTATCCGTACCGTTTATCCATACTAGTTTGTTCTCAAAATCAAAAAAAAAAACAGTTAAAATTCGTCGCGTACAGCCTTTTAAGCGATAAAAAGAAAGAATTCGAGATTTTACCTATTTTAGTACCATAATTAGCCACTAGGTGCCGTTGTTAACAAAGTGTATTAACTGATTCAACTTGTATGCACGTATTTTTTTTTTCATAAAAAAAAGAAACATTTGATCAATAAAAATAAAAATATAATTCTGAAAAATCCACGCATTATTTCAACTGCAGCTACGTTATCCTATTTTGCTATCAGCGCCATCTAGGTGCACGAAACGCTACTAAATTGGAATATCTCACATTCTCTCATTTTTATTGTATAAACGCTCTATTCAACGGATTTAATGAAAACTGCCTATTGTTGGAATAAGTGTAAACCACATTATTTATTCTTTAAGACGACGCAAGACTAAATCGAATACATTTTTTTTAAAGCAATAATAATTTTGAAAGAAAAATTACAGTGCCTTCTTTCTGAGAGGCGAAATGTGAAAACATAGACCAATAAAACTTGTTTAGATTAACAGATTCCGTCTACTCGGGATGCTAAGTGACGTGGCATTGTCATTCAGATTTTTGTATATATCCGATTTTATTGCCTATTTATTCATTTATACATCTATTTATTTATTTACATATCTGATTTTACTGATTTTTCAGATAATTTGTACTAGTAGTTAGTTTCTAGTTAAAAAAGTGAAGAATTTTCCTGACTGTTTTTTTTTTACTGAGCAGAGCAAGCGATTTTCTCACCCTTGCTGCCGTCTGATTCTCTGAGATTAAGACACACGCTAGTGCGTCGCCCACCAAGAATCAGCAATAACATGAACGTCCGTCCTATCCAGATAAAATATATATGTGCCTGGCAACCACTAGACACTTGTTTCTTTTATAGCTAAAGCATTTAGGCTGTTTCCAGGCATCTGAGAAAAAATGACTAAATTCAGGGAATAGAAAACATATGAAACTGCATTGAGAAGGTAAATAAAAAAAAACGCTTATCGTAGCTCTAGAGAATTGACGTGAATTTTTTTTTCGACGAGGTGACTCACGCTGGTTTTCACTGAAGGCTCCGAACGCTACGACAGGTGTTTGCTTATTATGTTCAGAAAAATTAATATATAGTTTGGCTCGCACTGCGTGAACAAACAAACACCCGTCGTAGCGGCCTGTTGCAGCAGTGTTTCTCTTCATTTGACTGAAACTCAGTATGACGATGACTCAACATAAATTTCACTCACTTTCATCGACTTGCACTAAAAAAAGTTAAGACGACCTAGACTGCAAAACTTTCCCGCAGGCGCGCGCGTGCGGTGACGTATTTCAATTAGTAGTCAAGTCTGTTGATAGTAAAATATGACATGCATTCTACGCCCTATGCATGGATTTTAGTTTAGAAACTGGTTTAGCGGTTCCAGGCTTTTTTTTTTCTTCTCAGTTGTTTTATGTGAACGTTTCACCGGCTCTTGTCGAAAAAAAAACATTCAGGGAAATTCACCGCAAATTAATTTCAATAACTGAAAATTTGACTTGACACCTAAACTGACATCAGTGGAGTACAACTTAAATAGGAATTGTTGATTTGCAGTCATTACAGGGTTCACACCAAGATACTGAAATAAACTCCCCTGAGCTTTCCGGAGTAGTTGAGATCAGTTTCCAGGGTGTTTACCGTAATGTAGGGAGGAATTTTTTTTTTTTTTTGCACACATTTTTTCAGCTTTTGACATCCGTGCAAAACAGTAATGCGGTCCATTGAATGAACTTCCAGGTGTCAAGAAACGAAAGATGACATTTTTTAATGCATTTTGCTAACACAGAAAGTTTTATGCACTGTTAGGCTTATTCATAACCTTTTATCACTTTGTTTTTTTCCCTAAATTTTTCAGGTTTTTTCGTGAAAAATCAGATTTTCAAACATAGTTTATATTCCGTTAGTGTTTCAGGTTTTCCAAGTTGGTGGGAAAACCTGAATTAGCGACTCTTAGCGTATTTATTTATTTATTTATTGCTTTTGCGTTATTATCCCTGTTTGCAACAATGGTGAGGAGGAATTGTTAAAAAATGACACTCGTTTTGTACTGTTAAAATGACACTCAAGATCGACGCATAAAACGAATAAAAAACATTGGTACCTAATATTTCAGAGCAATTCTGGAGTTAGCTCAATTATTTGATTAATGGGCCAACTCTAGAATTGCTCTAAAATGTTAGGTTCCAATGTTTTTTATCCGTTTTTATGCGTCTAACTTGGGTGTCGTTTTATGTGGTGATTTGTACCTCCAAGAGATGCATGAACAACTTCCGAGGCGAAGCCGAGAAGTGTTTTATTGTTGCCTCCGAGGAGGTACAAGCTGTGTCCTCCGAAGCCATTGTTGCAACCACAGGTAATAAGTTTCGTCAGATCCCCGAAGTTAAACAGCATTGGGTTGGATTGATTCTTGGGTGGGTGACCACCTGGGAATCTGGCTGTTGCAGACATAGGGCCTTAGGGCTTCGGGCAGATGACCAGGAGTGGTTAACGCTCGTTAAACCCTTTATAAGTTTCTTTATTTGTACTTGATTGTTGCTACACTTCGACTTGGCATTGTTGGTGCGTGTAATTGTCCCGTTCGCAAGGAGGCGTTTGAATCGAACAACAATGCATTAACAATGACTTAACAATGTTGTTGCATTGGCACAGAATAAGTACCCGCGTAAAACAATGTGCACGCGGAATTATTCTCCGCTAAAACAATGTGGCATTTATTTACACCTCCAACTGCAACAAGCAAGTATGGCTACAAAACCCCATAAGCGCGTCGCTTTTTCATTTAACAGACGAAGAACATTGATCACCAAACGCAATTAATAGCCCATCAAGGAGGGAAAAAAACGGCAGTGAAGATAAACAAACACTCGTCCCTGGACCCGCTCCTACAGTTCTCGGATGCTACGAGGGGTGTTTGTCCATTTTAATATCCCAACTTGGACAACTGCTTATCCGGGACAACTATTTATCCTAGGTAATAAGTGAAAACGTCAAGGAAGCACCTCCCTTTACCAGATATTTCTTCTTCTCTAAAAGTCTGTTAATGTTCAAAATTGAGCCGGTTCAGCCACACAAGCATCAAATTGCTTCGGCTAGCTTAAGCCTCAAAACAAATAAATTAAAAAAAAAAAAAAGAAAAGCTTTTTCATCATAATTCGCATAACAACACGACAATGAAGAAAATCATAACAATACCTGCATGCAACAATATCCCACAATCACATGTGTCTCATCTACCAATGGTCGAACACCACTGATCAACAAACTGAACCAGTACCTCAACCTTATGGACACTCACGGCACTTCATCAGTCATATAATCCGGAGACGCTAAAAAGTGGTCTTACCTTGACGATCTTCCTTCCTCTACTCATCCGCACGAGCAGGTGTGCCTTTATATGACCATGTAACTGGGGATTTTTTTTTTGCTCGCCACAAGTTGTTGAATTGGTCAAGAGATGGTGCTGGAGTGCGAGCGGGTCATTCGCCGCTTGAAGAGGCGTGGGTGGCAAGCAAGGCCATCTACACAATTGCATACACGCCCAACACTTCATAAATGGCAGCAGATAGGACCGAAGGGTAGTCCGTCAGCTCTCTCTCTCTCTTCACATTCACTGTTAATGTTATTAATAGAGGTTTGGTCATGCGGGTTGTGACATAAGCAAACGCGATTCCATCGTCACATGCCACAGAAGGTGAACTCCCTATTCGTCAAGTCTCGGTTCTTCGAATCTTCGCAAAGAATTTCCCCATTCGTCGACACCAAGCTTCATCTAGTTTCGAACATGAAATACGAATTATGTAAAAATTATGCTAAACAGTAAAGCGTGCGAGATGGAAGGTTTTATCCTCCCGAAAGAAATCAAATCCTTAAAATCCATAAAACAAAAACAAAAGTTTGTGCAAGACGCGGTGCCAAGGGCAACTACTGATACCAATGGTGCCATTCAACCGTTGATAGTACTGAGACATATTTTTTGCATCACTGGTTCCTATTGTTCTTATTCGACGTGTTGATTTTGTTTCAGGTTCATGCATTTCAGACTTTTTTCTTGTTCACTCAAAAAGGGTTTTTTTTTCGGGGAGTGGATGGGGGAGGAGGAAGGGAGAGGGGGCAGATTCTTGCGTAAGCATTTTACGGTTCATTACATTGTGCTTTCTTGTTGTTAGCCCACTGCATCATAACAATGCTGGACGCTGACAAACGCTGACAAACGAAACCAATCAATACCTTTAAGATTTAATAATTATAGGCCATCGAATATGCGTAACAATTGTAGACCATGAGCTCAGATTCAAAGCTTTCCAGCTAATCAAGCATATTAACCAAGTTAAACAAAATTCACCAAAAACCAAAACTGGTACTAACTGAACAAAAAAAAAAAGCATTGCAGAAAAAAAAGGCATTAAAGATCGTATCTCAGAGCTGCAAAGGTACACAAAATAAAAAGATTAGAGCTCACTAGAACGAACCGAACTACAGTTTAAACTCCAATTCCAGGGAACAAGTATTATTATTATTCACTGCTAATGTCAGAAAGCAAACACAATTTGTGTTTCAAATGTGCGTGTTTGTGTTTGTTGGTTTCAGTTTTAGTTCCATTTCGTGTGAGAGATTATATGTTCATTTTATGTGCGAATTTTTTATTTTCAAACTTTGTACGCGTTTTTGGTTTACGGTGTTTGGTGTGTAACTGTTTGTGAGTTTAAGTTTTAGTCTTGTGCATGTATATGTTTTTATTTTGTGTTTGTATTTTTAATGTGCGAAATATTGAACCGTTTTGTTTGTTTGATGATTGATACACATGTATGCGTGCGTGATATGTCACGATCCCTGTTCCCTGGAATTGGAGTTCAAATTATAGTTCGTTTCGCTCGAGTGAAATATAAGTCTTTTTTTTTTTTTATTCGTGCAGTTTCACAGCTGTCAGTTCCATGGGGATACGAGCTCTAATGTTTTTGTTTTTTTTCTAAACGACGAAATCTTTTTTTTTTTTGTTGGGTTACTTAATTGGGTGGCTTTTTTTCGTTCGTTTTTATTGTCATTGGTACTACCTGGATTATCACGCATACGTCCGTTCTTTGCTCAATTTTGTTTGTTTGTAAAAATAAAAGAAAATAAAAAGAAGCATTAGAAACGCATATGTATGTACATTTTCCGGCCGGGAATAGGAACTCTTGGGCAAGCACGTAACACGATCGTTTTCTCCCCGAGAGGTCCGAGTTTGATCATGGCCTCGGCCGTGCCCTGACTTTTTCGGAAGGAGAAGGGCCCCATGGTGCCTCGCGATCATGTCGATTATGGCAAATCAAAGATCCTGGGTTCTCCGCTTGGATTTCTCCAGCTTAATTGTCCCTGGGCGCCTTCGATAACCACCAATCCACACTCAACCAAACTCATCCATCTGGAGACAGTTTAGTACCGTTAACACAGAGATTGCCCATGAGCAAACTCCGCTCTGCCTCCAGACTGGTTGAGTTTGGATTGTGGTTTTCGAAGGCCCTGTCTCTTTTCGTCGTGGGACAGATAACCCAGTCGGGTTTGTTCTCCCTAATAAATAAATAAAAACATGATAACCCGGTTTGGGTTTGGCTGCCTTAAGTAAAAACGACAATAGTATTCGCGGCAAACAATCATTGTTGAATCAGTGTCACAGAAATTGAATTGAAAATTGAATTGTCACAAAAAAAAGCTTCACAAAACTATCGTTCTAGAATACGACTTTTTTTTCATTGTGTAACGTGTATGCTACAGTACGCAAGAGCCTCACATAAGCTGGATTATCACGTTGATGCGTTGATCAGCGATGGGCGTTATTTATAATCATATCAAAAAACAAACCTGGTAAAAGGACCGCCAAGTTAAGAATGGTTCGGCCCTTGAAATGAGCAATACCAACAGCTTAACATTCATATTGAATGTAAAGTTGAATGCTGACGATTGTTTACCAGATTTGGAGTGATACAATAGCGCAATTGGTTGGCATCCCTGATAAGCAATTATATGTTCGCCGGTGAAATCGAGGGTGAAATATACCACTTGATCGTTGCCCACCCAGTAGAACGATACTGACACACTCGTTGTTTCAACTTTTTTATTGCATTCGCTTAAGGTAACATTTTGTGCTGCATACTAGAGAGACCTTTTTTTTTTAACTTTTGACAGCCTTGAAACGGTAGTAGCTAGAACTGATTCAAACCTTGGTGAACAGGGATGTGGGAATCGGTTTCGGTAAGACGGGAATCGGCGGAGGGAAACAGGGTCGCCGATACTGTAATACCAGGAATGGCATTATTGGTTGGAATACTTTTCTCTGCTGTAATTTCGTTACCGGCATGCTAATAACTTTTTTTTAACACGAACATACCTAATCCGAAGCGTCAGAACGAATCTCAGCATAAACTCCAAAAGTTTTAGCGGGGCAAATTTTTAACGCGGTTTGTGATGTTATTTGTTTGGCCGCAGCAAGTGCTGCATCAAGAGCGAGGCACGTAATTTGGGGGGAAAATGCTATCACTTTCTACCATTTTCGGCTAAGATCTGTAATGACGCTTTGGATCTGGACTGTCCATATAAAAAAAAGTTATGTGCTACTACTGGCATCTTCTCTTTGCTGCGCCATCGTGTGGCAAACATTAGTTCTACGGCTGAGAAGACTACCGCAACGACTTTGTCCGTCCGTCTGTGCGTCCATCCGTCGCTTTTTTCGACTGCAGAACGGTAACAGATAGAGACAACCCGTTTACACCATTAGATAAAGCGACCAAAAATTACTTTAAAAACACGGCAAATTACAACATTGTTGCTTCCCTGTAGCTAATTGGCTTTCTCATCATGACTCAATGAAATAATAACATTTGATTGTCGCATTTAAACCCTACGGGAAAACACGCAACCGTAAAAACAAAAGCATTTTGTTAACGACACACATTAGCGTCATTTAAAACAGTCTAAATGCCGTGTTGCGTGGAAAAATAGGACCACTCTCGAACATATTCTCTCGGTTAGCTACGACTTATGAAATTAAAACGGCAGGAAAAAAATTAGGCCTAAAACCTAAAAATTGGGCCTAAATTACGTCTGTCCTCCTGTCCGGTGTTTTTCAATTTTGCAGGAGGTACAGATGTATGACAAGATTTAGATTAGGGGTTTGAATAACATCTCTGTAATGTGTGGTGCAGTGGCAACCCGGACCACTGCACTGTGACTGAGGTTGGCGCTAATGACCAAGTTGTCGATGCGCCATTAAGCCTCAATCCCCCCCCCTAAATTACGTGTCACTGCAAAGTCAAATCTCTGCACCATGTTGAATAAATGAATAAGCATATCTCGCGAACCAAACTCTCCGTTACCTGCCACTTACGGAATTAAAACGGCAGGTAAAAATTAGGACTAAAAGCTGACAATTACGCTTAAAATCTACAACTAGGCCTGAAGGCTAACACATTTTTAACCGGTAAATGTGATGGTTAGTACATTCAGACCATGTAATAGAGAGCGCTGTTGCAGTGCGTGAAGAGGTGTGCACCTCAACCTTTTCGAAAGTGGCGGAAGTGTATAGAAGATCGGTTGAGACTAGGTAGTCGCTGCAACTTCTTGATTAGGATTAATAACTTGTGAACCCTGCGTTGTTACTGATTTCCCGGAGTGGAGTAGCTACGTGAATTGATTTTGTGATTTGTGAATTATTGTGCAATCTGTACAGCGTGGGCAATTATGTCCAAATGGTATTTATTACAAAACACTAATAAAAAAAAAGTGAGATGCCTGTGGAGTTGCTACGTGAATGCTATTCAAATAATGTATGCCGAAAATCCCCATCCCCCTAAAATGCTTTAAGGTTGGAAATGTGAAATTACCTAGTTACAACCCACCCCCACTTTCACGATTTCCGACCTTAAAGCATTTTAGATCGTAATTTTGCTGCTAGAAAATTGACTGAAAGGTTCATACATTCAAAGAAATCAATTTTTATCTCTTTAAATCGTGCACCAAAATTCTCTACAAGCTTCATACATAAAGCAAACTAAATAAACGAGTAAACTAATAAACTAAATTTCTGAACAAATGAGAATAAAAGCATTGCGTTAATATTTGATCGACCCCAGACCACGTATGCGTGAATGACCGCATAAACGCCGAAGTTTTTGTGTTGGAGTTAGACTAAACACCCTCCCGAAACAGAAGTAAAATTCGAATTTTATCTTCGTTACGGCTCAGCCCCCTTTCTTTTTAACGAATTAATTTTAACAGCTCATTAACGTTTAATAGGTGTTTTACGGTATTTAAATAACCTTGATGAGAGCGTGGTTCACTAATTGCGGGGACTGAAATGTTGGTTTGGTTGATGTGATGGGTTGATTTGCGGTAGTGGATTGAGATGTACTTACAATGAAATAATAACAGAGCCAGCCCTTTCCTTGTCCTGTTGGTTTCATGGTTCAGATTTCAATTATGGAATAGCTCGCCCGCCTTAACAAGTAACACCTACTTATCGTCGCTTATGGGATATGCATGAATAATTTCATAAATTATGGTCGCTTTTTTGAAATAAGAATTGATAGTGTAACCAGGGGACACCCCAAATTGATACAACCTCAGGCCACGTTGAACTGTAGAAAATTCTTTTTCTCATCTAGAGTGGTGAGTGTGTGGAATGGCTTATCGGCAGACGGGGTTCTGGCACCAAATGCCGGTGCTTTCAGGCATGGCCTGGTATCGCAGAGAAACTATTTGACCAAGCATGTCAAGTACTTTCGATTGCCTCTAATACATTATTGATTTTATTTGTCTTTTTATTACTATTTTTACTTTCTTTTCCTTTTACTTTTGGTGGGGTGTCAGCGATTTTCAATCCTTCTCTATCCAGTCACATGTATGTGTGTGACAAAGTTACAAATTACAAATTAACATCTTTTCGGAAATCTGCTTCTCACCCGTTTTGAAGCTCTCAGTTCTCTTATAACAATACAGCACGACGGGATCGCAACGATGAACGAGGACGAGGAGGGCTGGGATCAGCATTCCACGTGGATCCCAGCCCCCGTTTGCGTTAAATGAAAAGTGGAAGAAAAAAACGAACAAATGTAATAAATTTACTGAAACAAATAAAAAAACATAACAGATACAAAAATGAAAACGTTCAGCAATTCACAACATTGCAGCTGCTGTTTTCCAAACGTTGATTTCATTAAATGACAAAAAGGAATACAGGAACCGAATATAATTATATTACATGGGACAATTTTTGAAAACAACGCCACCTCAAACGTCAAAGAAATCATTGAAATTCATGTTAATTACAGCATTGCAACCGCTTTCAAAACTAAACTGTTGCTTCTTTTTGTTGCGTGTAGTACTGCGTCTTAACGAATATTCTACACAAACTTTTTTCTGGCTAAACGCAACAATGTATTCCACTCGCGCTCACTTGCGCTTAACAATATAGGCCTACATCGGACTGATGGCTTCAAAACGGGTGAGAAGAAGGATATCGCCCGCTTTCCTCATGCTGGAATTCAACAATGGCTCGGGCGCTGCGCCCCCTCGACATTGTTAGATCCCAGCACTCGGAAAGCGGGCGATATCCTATACAACTCGATAAAAATCTGAAAATCTGCGAATCCATGCAAATCAACACAAATCCATTCGAGTCAACTAAAATACGAGATAATCTGCAAATCTCGGTGCAGATCTTCAAATCTTAGTGCAAATCTACAAACCCGCAAATCCACGCAAATCAGCTAAAATCCGAAGGGCCAGTTTGCAAATTCTTGCAAAGAATGACGGAGGAAGTCCTCACACTCGCAGTATGGTTCGTCACCATAAATTCTTCGGGTGGTCCAGTCACCAAATCAGAAGGTTTACAAAACGTGGGTGAACAGACACAAAAGACGGGAAGCAAAGGCAACAATAGAAAGGGTCATGGGGTGGGCGTGGCATATGATCGAAGCGTAATTAAATTCACTTTCGCTGTCTGGCTTGGTTACAATTGTCAAACTAATTCGTTTTTTTCTTACCGCATTTCCTCTATTTGGCACCGGGGTTTAATCTGCCTTGAAAATTAAAATAAACGCTGGATCTCTTTTTAAATCTAGATAATTACCCTCTGCGTTTAAGTTAAAAACAGCGTTTAGGTTTAAAACGGCGTTTTAACACGTTGACGAAAACCAGTAAACACGCACAATATGGTTGTTTGAAATGCCAATTTTCACTGTAAGGCCGCGTTTACGCAACGGCTCGCCTTTGCATTCTCACGGCTAGAAATTAAACGCGATGAGAAAGATGTCGTCGTTGTTATGGTAGCAACGCTACCTAGAATAGCTAACTCCGACATCGTTCGAGTCAATGCTTGCTAGTCTTATAATCCGTGACAACAAAAATGAATAATTCCTCCTGATGAAACAATTTTCCCAGTCGCTTCAGAACTCACATTATTGACTATTTTCGTTGCGAGCCGACAGAGCTAAAATCGCCGCCATGTTGGAATTGAGATGATTTCTAGCTTCTAGCTGCGAGAATGTAAAGGCGAGACGTTGCGTAATCGCGCCCTAACATCCACCCAGACGATCAATGAAAAACTAATGTTCAATATTTTGCTTTGCTTTGCTTTGATTTTCATTATACGCTCATACCTTTTTAATACGGCAGATTATACAAATATTAAGCAAAAAAGTGCACAAGCATCACTCGTACTACGACGACTCGGATAGGGCTTCGTGGTTCCTGTCACTGTGCACTAATGGGTTTAACTTTTCCATAACTTGCTGCAGCTTGATGTTTGTTGGAAGTCGGGGTAAAGCACCTAAGTCGAATTGAGGAGTAGCAAGTCAGGGTAAAGCACTAAAACTGACATTTCGAGAAGCATGCGTCCTGTTGTCATACAAAAAAAAGGATCAGCGACTGCTAATGTCAATAAAGAAATAAAGTAGTTTTGTGGTCACCCACATCGCAAAAACTAGGAAAACATAAACCGAAACTCAAATTTAAAAGAGACCCACCCAGATTCGAACACGGCACATCAGTCTTTTCCCCTGCATTCGTAGGCTGAGGTCTTGGGCACCTATCCCAGTTTCTGTGCTGACGGGGTTCTTTTCTTTTAAATTCGAATTTTGTTCACATGTTCCGTCTTTTGGCGATGTTCTTCCAACACTTCTTTCCTGACATTGGCCGCCATATTGTTCATCGACGTATCAACCGGAGCTATTCCAAAATTATTTACGCGTGACGTCACTTTCGGTGTTTGCAGTCGGTTTTGGCAAAGAAGAGCGATAAATTTTGGTAGTACAAGAAGCACCATTAACCATTTTTCACGTAACAAACTTACTTCCGGCTCAGGCCAAGGATTAAACGAAGGAGACGGCCATGTTGGTGTTAATTACGTCATATTACACCAGAAAAAGCGAAGCCAGCAATGTCATCCAATCAGAGAACTGCAAGGGAACGCATCTATAAAATGAGACTGTTGGCTTGCTCGATAAACGGAAATTCATTTAAAAAAAACTAATCTCCGTTTATTATAGTTTGTATAGTATATTTTACTACTAAAGTAAAATGCTTTTTTTCATTCGCTAACAATGTAAACAGAGAGATTTTGTTTGTTAAAACTCCGTTTTGTGCAAATTCACTAGTCACGTACTTCCTTACAGCACACTGATTGGCTGTTCGGGCTACTTTGGCGGATTGGTGAATATGACCTCACACCACGGTCCCTATCAGTATATTTTCACAAAAACACTACTACCGGAAGTCGGGAATGAACCACCTTCTCTAGTCGCTCCATCTTTGGGTTTTGGTGTCATCGGCCGACAGCCGAACTATTAAGCCCTAACCAGACAGAAGAAAAGTTGATGCGAAGCGGAGCGTTACTGCTTGCCTACATGGTCAAAAGTGATGCTGGTATATGGTGGGCGTTGCGTTTAAAGACCTATTTTGACGTCTTTCTTACCCCATCCATCCCGCTTTGCATTGTAGCCGATGGTGGTTTAGGAAATTACGCACACTGCCACAAGGCTCACGTCATCGCTGACGTCATGGCCAAGCAAAGTGACAATACTGTGAGCCAAACTGTATCCAACGGTTGCGGATTGGATTGGTATTTTGGTAAGTACAAACGGACAAAAGGTACAAACGTCTGGTATAATATAAAGGTCAGCGAAGAGTCCAGTAAATTACAATTGCAAACAGTCTAAAGGTATAAAGGTCAATCCAAGGAGGCAGAGGGAAATGGTAGGGGGTAAGCAAGTGAATTATGACACGGATTAAACCGAAAGAAAGCAGTTGGAATGGAGGAGGGGAAAACGAAGGATGAAGGACCAGACAAAAATGTAAACAAAAAATAATAATAAATAAGGAAGGGGACATTCATATTAAAAAAAAAGTTCTCACTAAGGCAAGTAAAGAAGCGACGCCAATTCTTCAAGTAGCCTACGAGACAAAATGCCCCTTGTAGAAGGTCCCCCTCCCTCCCTTTTTCTTTGCCTTTCTCAAGTGGCCCGTCCTTGGTGACTTGATTGTGCATTTCTTTGCATGCTTTGGCGAGGATTGTTTTTTTTTATTCCTCCCTCCGTTCCTTTTTTTTTTCTTTGTGTGTGTTTGGTTTGTTCATGCTTCATTTTTTCCCTCCCTGGATTCGTTCTCCCCAACGCCATCCCCCCCTCCCACTAATTTTTTCTACATTTCCTCCACCCTTTTGGCCTTATACCTTCGTGTCATGGACGTCTTGATATCCAAATAACAGTAAAAAAATGAGTGTACATATCAGTATCTGGTCTGTATCAGGTGCCCTAATCAGGGGAATCTTTTGTTATGATGAGAAAGAAGTCTTGTTTTAGATGGATGTGATGAGTTTCGTTAAACGAGTGCATTATTGGACGAACCCATGGGGCTAAATAATATCAGGGTATTCACTTACCCCGACATATCAGGCCATATCTGTTTGGTATGATTGTCGTTGCATTGCATTGTTTAAATTATTGTAAAATTTGTTGTAACTGTAAGATTTTTTTTTTTTTTTTGCTGGTCATTTGTCCAGATGTTTTGGAAACATTTGGGGCCCCCTGGAAGATTAATAAAGGTTGATCCATAAACTACTGTCCTATTTTCAAACGTCTAAAAAAAATTAATAATGCGGTTTCAGCCATCGGAAAGAACAACTACATTTGTTTGTTTTATATCTAGAGAGCCTAACGCAAACCGCATTATCTGCCCACTACACAGAGTTGGAAATTAGCCAATAGCGAAAATCATACACTAGAAATAACGTAGTTCAGTTAAACAACCTTTATGCACTTACGTTTCGTCGGAGTGGCATGATGTAAGTGCATAAAGGTGGCTTACTGAACTACGTTATTTCTAGTGTATGATTTTCGCTATTGGCTAATTTCCAATTTTCCTTAATATTATTTCCAGCGATTTATGACTATTTATTTCACTACACAGAGTATCAGCAAGTTTCATTCCAACATTGGGCACTTTCGTAAACTCATCGAACTCAGTACTCAGCGCTGAAGCCACGTCTCGCAAAGTAGTTCATAAACGCTCCGGTGAAATTTCCCATACCTCAGCGTGACGTCACCGCTGAAGCATCGTACTCATCGACTGCAGGAGCCGGTTTTTCTGCTGAATCCATCGACCAAAGATGGTGGACCTCCAGCAGTCGTTCGTTGGGATTATTTACGCAAATGTAATTAACAAATAGTGGAGATTATCGTCACGCAGCATCTCCACTACGTTAAAAGAAAGTAACAGGTCACTCGGTCATAAGTAATAAACGTTCTTATCGGCTGATATTTAA
>JAHWFP010003808.1:2519-15978 GCA_023313725.1 Lithobius niger
GGGGGGGGGGCTTACATTATTTCCTTTAATTGACTGTGTCAGGTGGGCGATTTTATGTTCCATTCGGTTTTATAAGTCTACAAAATAAGTTTCAGCAAATAGTGATTAAAGCTAAAACGTATATTAACAGCAAGTACGTAAATAAACTCCTGCTTGCTGTTCAAATTAATGCTGTCTTGAGTTTATTGCTGTCACGTGAATGAAGGTCAGTGCGATGACGAATCGTTCTGGTGACGATTATGGGTTAAAAATGCTACTAATTCGCGACGTATGGAAGCACACTTTTGCTTGATACAACCCGCGGTATAATTTTCGAAGGCTTTGATTGTGATGATTTATTTCAACAACCTTCAAAACTTACAATTTTTTAAAAATTAATTTGACGGGCGGAACAGGTTGATCACATCTGCTTGCAAATCAGCAATTTTCGCAGGAAATAAAAGCACATTTTAATAGGTTTTTAATTAAAACCCATGAAGAACACAAAAGGCGGAAGCGCCATTATGATTAGTCGTTAGGCCTATATCAGATGGAAAAGCAGAGATCACCATATTAATTATGCCCAATTATTTAAAGAAGGCACTTTGCACAGAAGGTAACGTTACGACATGCAAAACATGACAAACAAAATAGCCATGACAGCTCGCAAGAAAAAAAACAAAAATTAAAACAGACGTTCAGTTTAATTTTTGAATGGCGCATCTATTCAAGGACGCGACGACTAGACCACCGGAAGTGGACGTCCTATTCCGCATGCATATCCATAGCTTGTTTCACACGTTGAAAATTTTCTCCCTCGGCACGTGCTGGTAACTCTTTCTTCCCACGTTTTCCCTTAAATTAAAGTTTCAAAAACTGAATCTCGCTTTCAGGTGAGCAAAACAGACGGCAGATTACAGTATTTTCGTTGCCATGGTCACAGGAAAGGAACGATTTGCCATGGAAGGCGCCTACAAAAGAAAGGAGTGGACGTTAAGAAGTGATTTTTCTCCTGCGCCGCGGAATTTTGGAGGATACGCTTGAGGAACAGCGTTACGAAATGTGAACAATGTTTTGCAGTTTGTTTTTTCTGTTACAGGGAAAAGTTGAGATTGTCAAAAGCCGAAAAATGCACAAGTAACAATAAAATGAGACGTTTCGAAGCACATGTCAGTATCGTTCTCAAGCAAAGGTTGAAATCTCCAAATCATCATAGAAACGTTTCAATATTACAAGCTGTGATTGTAAAAAGCCGAAAAATGCATAAGTAACAATAATATGAGACGTTTCGAAGCACATATCAGCATCGTTCTCAAGCAAAGGTTGAAATCTCCAAATCATCATAAAAACGTGTCAATATTACAAGTTGTGATTGTCAAAAGCCGATAAATGCACAAGCAACAATACAATGAGACGTTTCGAAACACATATCAGTATCGTTCTGAAGCAAAGGTTGAGATCTCCAAATCATCATAAAAACGTGTCAATATTACAAGTTGTGATTGTAAAAAGCCGAAAATGCACAAGCAACAATACAATGAGACGTTTCGAAGAACATATCAGTATCGTTCTCAAGCAAAGGTTGAAAGCCGCAAAATCATCATAAAAACATGTCAGTATTACAAATTGTGATTGGAAAAAGCCGAAAAATCCACAAGTAACAATAAAATGAGACGTTTCGAAGCACATATCAGTATCGTTCTCCAGCAAAGGTTAAAATCCGCAAATCATCACCAAAACATCTCAATACTACAAGTTGTGATTGTAAAAAGCCGAAAAATGTACAAGTAACAATAAAATGAGACGTTTCGAAGCACATATCAGTATCGTTCTCAAGCAAAGGTTGAGATCTCCAAATCATCACCAAAACATCTCAATATTACAAGTTGTGATTGTAAAATGCCGAAAAATGAACAAGTGACAATAAAACGAGACGTGAATTTCTGACGGATCAGTGAATTGCTTTTAATGGTGTAGCAGGAAGGTCATCTCCAAGTGCTTAAAAAAATTTACAATTGAGCAAATCCAGAAGGCAAGTATACACAAGCTTATTACTTGTAAAATTTACCTTCGTGCTTCCCGAATCGTGCAACTGGAGCAAGTACAAGATAGTGGAAGTACAGCAATTATCGTAAACGTTGTAAGACAAGGAGGAAAAACAAGACAAGCAGCGAAACTCGTACTCTAGAAACAGCGCAGTACAGTAAGGGCGCGTTTATGCAACAAGTCATTCTTGCTCGCCGAAAGCTATTTGCTAGTCATCCGTTATTATTTATGATTAGTTTCCCGTTGCTACTACTTGAATGCGGTAATAGATAACAAATTGTATGTATTATAAATAACAGCACGGATTAAGAACAAACTGCTGCAGTAATTTTAAACATTGCTACAAGATTGTTGTCATTTCACGCTATTTCCAAAATTTGCTATTCTCCCTCAGAGTACAGCTTCTAGCAATGATCAAACGTCGGTGGAGCAAATAGCTTCTCGCAGCGAGAATTCAAAATCCAACATGGCGTCCATTTCGTGGGTATCGAATCGAAGACAAACCATTGAATGCCGACATAAAAAAAACTTGTTTTCTTGTGTCATAAATCGACGCTGTCATGTTGCACGCATTGTACGTCATGTCGCGAGGCACGAGGAGAAGATTTGAGCCCGCGTTGTTGCCATGGTTACTACGTGTAGACAACTCGAAAGCCGCATTCTCCGGTAAAGGCGAAAAGCAGCTTTCAGATTTAGCATTAACCAAGTAAAAATTAGTGAGCGAGAAAATTATACTTGCGTATACCCACCCTAAGGGCACGTTTACGCAACCACTGGCTTTTGCATTCTCGCAGCTAGAAGCCAGAAATCACCTCAAATTTCAACATGGCGGCGGTTTTATATCTGCCGCCTCGCAACGAAAACAGCTAATAACGTGAGTTCAGAAGCGTTTGGGAAAATTGTTTCGTCATGAGGAATTCTTTATATTATTGGCACGGATTATAAGACTGCAAGTATTTACTCAAACGATGTTGGATTTAGCTAATCCCTTTAGCGCTGTTACCATAGCAATGTCACCTTTGCCATCGCGATTGAGTTCTAGCTGCGAGAATGCAAAGGCGAGTCGCTACGTAAACGCGCCCTTACACGACTGCAAGCATTTACTCAAAACGATGTCGAATTTAGCTAACCCTGGTAGCGTTGTTACCATCGCAACGACACCTTCACCATGGCGATTAAATTCTAGCTGCGGGAATGCAAAGGCGAGTCGTTGCGCAACGACTCGCCGTCGAATTCCCGCAGCTAGAAGCTAGAAATTTTCTGAAATTCCAATATGGCGGTGGTTTTAGCTATACTAGCTCACAACGAAACGAGTCAGTAATTGGGTTTAGAAGAGATTGGGAAAATTGTTTCATCAGGAGGAATTTTTTATCTTACTGTCACGAATTATATGACTGCAAGCATTTGCTCAAACGTTGTCGGATTAGCTAATCCAGGAAGCGCTCTGTTACGACGCCTTTATCAATATACCCACCCCTCCACTAGCATAAAGATTGCTCGCTGAACCCGTTATTAAAGTCACAGCAATAATTAGGTCTCCATTCGACCGAGAAGGTGAAGAAATACAAATAAATACAAAGCCTCAATTCCTTCTGTATTCTTTCTTCATTGTCTATGGCCGCAAGCATTCTCGGAGCCTTATAGCCCATTCCCACCACGACGATATGAACGACCGCTAAGTTACAACCGACAGTCGCTATGACAACCAACCCCTCAGGCAGTCATACACAGTCATTCGCTGTCGATCGGAGCAAACGCAACTTTTCATTTTAGGCGTTGCTGACCGACGTCACCCACCGACAGACCAATGGCTGACAAGCCGCTACGAACACGATCGGCGTAATGCAAGACGGTGGCGGAGAACACTTCGAAGCCTCGATTAATGCTCGTTGCTTACACGAACATCGCTGCAACGAGATAATTATAGAGAACAGCTAAAAAAAGATTGTGCTGTATTCAATGGCGGTATGATTTATTAAATAAAACGGAGAATCACACTGTGATGGGTCGTTTAGCCACGTCGTCGCTACGTAGCCCAGTTTTGAAAAGTAAGCGTCCTAGCTCTACTCATTCTGCAGTGGTCCGTTGTTGGTTGTTGGTTGGTCGGTAGTGCTGGTGTGACAGGGTCTAATATTTAGTGCTGTTGGTCGCCGCCGTTCTTTGCTTTTGTCGTTTGTTTGTGGTGGCGGTGTGAACCAGCTATTAGTAACTGCTGTGACCTTAGTAACGAGTTAAGTGAGTCATTTTTATGCCAGTGGAGGAGTGGGCGCATCGATAAAGGCGCTATGTCTGTGATCTGGGGACAAATTTGATCCGCCAGATTTCGAATCCGGGTCGTGCCGCTCCAATGACCGCTCTCATGTTTGGTGCGTTTTCCTCTTTCCTTTATACAGCTGTCAGTGATTTGTGTGTTTATCTAATCGCAGAGCAACATATCGCGATAATCGTGTGGTGGAAACTAAATTATCGCCTATCGTTACATCAAATTACAATCTAAGATCAGGCCAAAAGAGGCAAGACGTATGTGATAACGAAAGATAAATGAAACTAGCAAAATACGACGCCTTTTATCGTGCTTCGACGTATTTTGACGACACTTTTTAGATTATAACCTTTGCTTCAGCGTCGGTTTGGACGTACCGACTCGAAGATCAGCAAATTCAAGTAAAGATACTACTAGCGTTTTACGCTGATTCAACTGCTCATTATATGACTCAAGACCCCAGTTTCCCTCAGTTTTTAAAATAAAAGTATATAAGGAGGGACATGAGGATCCATTTTCAACCCTTCCCGCCAACCCCAAAGTCTTATAGAAAAATACTTCAGAAGGAACACGATCAGTGACAGAAAAGCTCCCCGATTTCGAATGAATGCTTCCCCGCATGACACGTCATAGAAGCATCGTACCTTTCGCCAAAACTGCATCGACGCGGAAGTGGAACAGGGCGATTTTGTGTCTGCACGCGTGAAATTACATGCTCAAACAGCGAAATTCTGTAGTTCGATGCTTTTCCATTGTACGGTGGTTGCATTTATGCAATCCAAACTCGCTAGAAAAGCTAGTCTGAAACAGGAAGACGGCGACGTTTTTTAGCTGCGCGAGTAGTAACGAAACAGTCAACAATTGCATTCAGGCGTCACCCGTCTTTCCTCGATTAGACGTCTGCGCGTGTTTATTATTTTCGGGACGTTCAAATGGAATGCTAATTCGAGTCGAGGGCCGGCGCTTTTACGACACCCGGTGCTCATTCATTTTTGAGAGCTGATCGCGCAATATTAATTGTGTGCTGAAACACACACATTATAAAAGTTGATTGCGTTCGTAAAACTACGCTCAACCCGTTAAGTGCACGAAACGGGCCTTGTTTTGTTACTTTTTCAAGGGCCAGCGCTTAATCGAGAAAATACGGTAGCTGAAAAATTGTTTCTTTTGATACGAATTGTTCATAGCGTGGTCCTGGTTTTGAGATGACTGCACACGTGTTTATGAAATGAATGATGTCTTACGTAAATATTAACATAATCGTGTATAGTGTATAAATGCTACCATGGCAACAACACTTTCGCCATCGCTTCGGAACTTGCAACTAGTTTTTAGCTAAAAAAAAATTATCTGTTGTTAGGGTACATTTGTTCAATAAGACCTTCGCTCGCCGAAAGCTAGTTGCTTGTTTGTCGTTGCTTATTAAGGGCGCGTTTACGCCACGACTCAATTTTGCATTCTCGCGGCAAAATTTAATCGCGATGGCAAAGGTATCGTCGCCTTGGTAACCACGCTACCTGGATTAGCTCAATCCGACATCGTTTGAGTAAATGTTTGCAGTCTTGCAGGTTGTGACAATGAGATAAGGAATTCCACCTGACGAAACAATTTTCCCAGTCGCTTCTGACCTTTTTGTTGCGGGCCGGCAGAGCTAAAACCGCCACCATGTTGTAAATGGAATGCGAAAAGGTCCCACTTGCTGAAAATTGTAGCGGTTGCCAAAAAAATCAAAAAAATATCGCGCATTTTTAGGCCTAAGAAGTCCGCTCTCACAGAACTGACTAGACTGAAGCTTGCAGCACATTACTCCGTTCCGTCACGTCACGTCGCAGGCCGTCAAATTTCTGTTTGAATTAAAAGCATGTAAAATTAGAGGAGCCGCGTATATTGCTCCGTCCCGTTCCGTGACGACCCCGTCGACTGACAGACGGGATTGTCGAGGCAGAATCTTTTCAGTTAAAAACTGACCGCATCGCAGAAGTGTACGCACCTGTCGGCTGTCGACGGCCGTCGTTGTCCGTCAGGTGCTTGCGCAGAACACCTTTCCCCAACTAAATACAGATGCGAACCTATTTTCGTTGCCTTCTGGACTTAAATGTCATCATGCTCGACAATTAAGAATTGATACCGAATTGACTACGACTTTCTATTTAATTACCTACGTAAGGTCCTTCTTCTTTTGCATTGCCAATGTGGGCGCGATCAAATTTAAAAGCTCAGTGGCGCGACTGAAATGGTTAGCGACGGAAGCAATGTGCGCCGGACCATCCGTTGCCGTCAGTCGTCGGAACGGGACGGAAGGGAGCAGTGTCCTACAAGCTTAAAAGACGCCGTTATCTTTTTACCACCGATGTGCACCTTGCAGCTAGCAAACTCAACGACTGGCCCCTGATGCTAGATCGGCAGTGAATAAAGCGTTATTGCGCATGCTCTATGGAGAATTTTAATTTGAAGTGAAATAAAAGCCCCAAAATGTGCAGAAGGATGCAATAAAACACAACGTTTCAGGGATGTCCCTCACCCCGTTTACAAGTGCAAAGGAAATTAGGCCGCTAAAAGTTAATTAAGTTAATTTAGCGCCTCGGACGTTTTTTTCTGACATCGTCTAATAAAAAAAAAGTCCCGATTACGCATCAGCACTTTCACCAAACGTTACCTGGAGCCAATGACCACATCAGCTCTTTGCTCCATTCACACGATCGCCTCGAAACGAATCTAAGGGTCGTTCACAGGCATGTCATCAACTAAAAACTTGGAACATAGGAATGCCTTTTATTAAATGTGCAGCTTATGCATGCAGATCCTGGCATTAAAACTCAGGTATTGTAGTAAAAAATTAAATGTCAGCTACTCATTTAGTTTTGTTTAGCCAAACAAAAAAACTAGCCGTCGCCCTCATCTAAAAAAATCATGAATATAACGTAAAAAAAAAACACCGTTCACTCGCGTCATTTTTTTAGTACCACTCCTGAGGACCACTTAATTAAATTTTAGCAGGCTTAGCTGACAAGCATCGTACAAGAAACAAATTTAAAACACTAAAATAAGTATTGCTGTATATGCACGGCACAAGTCGCCAATTTTTTTTTGTTCAGGCATTTTTTTAGCGTTTTTAATTTGCCTATTCTACGAAGCTTGTCAGCTGATTTCCTTTGCAGTTGAAAACGGGGTGCATGATGTACCCGAAACGTTGTGCTTCTGTGTATCTTTTGGGCTTTTATTCACTTCAACTACGAATTGTGCTGGCTTTCTTCACTCTCTGGTTTCACTCAGACCCGGGTTTGATCCCGCTGAAGGGAAGTGTATATGTACTGGTTGTACTGGTTGTTTCCCGCCCATTGCCCGAGGGTTTCCTCCGGGTACTCCGGTTTCCTGCTTCCTGCGGCAAAAAACAGCTGTCATAATGTTGGTACCTTCCACTTACCGTCTGCCATTTTGGCCTTGAAAAAGCTCTAAGCTTAATAGCTGACAACTTCTATTCTATTTTACTGTGGCGCATGATTCAGCGCCATTTCTTGGAAGGAATTAACGAATCGAACCAAAAATTCCAAAATAAAAAAAAAATACTTTAAATTCGTCTATGCAGCGGAACACAATGCCTCTATGGAAGTGGAAAATACAGCGAGGAATTATACGTATTTCCGAAACTGCCCTTAAAATCGCGGTCATTTTTCTGGGAGGTAGCAAAACTCACCCTAGTTGCCTCAAGGAGATTTATCTCGTCTGCGACTGGAAATGGGACTCTGCTCAAGTCCCTGCCAGACACAGCCGGTGGGTAGCGTAAGAGACTACCATCCTTCGTCACCAGCTATATGGAATCTGCGTCTTGTTTTGAACATCACGTCGACTCCCTATGATGATCGTAGGTACCGGGAACGAAATACCAGCCCCCCCCCCCACCCCCTCTCTTCCTTTACTAGAAGACATTTGTCTTTTAAACTCCTAGTAAGGCTCAAAATTGAGCCGGTTACGAGTGTTAGTTTGTTGCACGAACTTAAGGGAGCACGAAGTCATAATGGAATGTTAAAAAAATGTCACAACAAAGCGAATTCTAACAATTCTGTCAATGACTGTTGCAACTATACTTTGTTTTCTCATACGTGACGTTTTAATTTTTCATCTTATATAACAAAATGAATACTGTTATATTCAATTTTTTTAATAGGCCTATTCATACAGCAAAGTTTGTTTTCATACTAATAAAAGGTTCGACGAAGGGCGTGGTCATAAAATTTCAAGACGGATAACTTTGAACCCTCGTAATATCTAGACACACGCTGGTGTGTCGCGCCAAGTTAGGCAACAAACATCACAACAAACATCACATCAATTCAATTGTCGAGGTTGTAAACTATTGTAGCGCGACGCCATTGCGTCAGTGTCTTATATCTTGAAGCATAGTTGGGCACATTTCAGGTACTTGGGGAAAAATAATAATGCGGTACAAAAGCTTAAATTGTGTTGAAATCGTGAGCAATGACCCACCTCACAAAAATTAACTCGTGTAGGAATGCCAGCTAAGCTGCTTTCAATGCAAAATCGGACCCTCAACAACGTTGTAATAGCTAGCTAGTCCGCTCATCCCCATGTTAATTTCCATAGGGTGATTATTCATCGATACCGAGATAACGGGAAGGCTTCCAGCTATGAAATTGGACGAATGGGCGCAATACAATACGAACTGCGTACGTTTTATGGTTTGGAGCCTAGGGGCGTAACGGGAATGGTGTGGGAGGGCGCGTAAGTACGAAAATATTGTTATAACCATTGTTAGTATTGTCGGGATCGTCTCTCATTGGACGGCCAAAGTTCGGACAATGAGAACGTGTATACTGACGTGCGTGCCTAGACGCACACTAGCGTATCACGATAAACAACGTTGCAAAGAAATTGTATTCACGTCCAATTCAAGAAAAATCAACCAACTGCAATAACAAAGTCAAAAACTGGTAAAGAGGCCACCAAGTTAAAAGTGGTTCGGCCCTTCAAAGGAGTGATATCAACACACCAAATTACCTAAATAAAACAAATTACAACAAAATTAAAACCAAACAAAAAACCTAAAAAGAGGTAACTAAGTTGAGAATGGTTCGGCCTATAGGCAAAAGGTAGTAGCAAATTGTTGAAAACCAATTTCTTGTTGAAGTGGCACTTTATTACACATCTGTGCGGTAGTGGTGTTGAGTCAATACACAATTTAAAAAAAAAGGAGTGATATCATATCAAAAATAAAAACTGGTTAAAGGGGCCGCCAAGTTCCGAATGGTTCGGCCCTTCAAAGGAGTGATATCAACACACCAAAACATTCGCCAACTTCATCGCACCGAATGATACTTTTGACGTTAAATGAAAACTTGAACATTGCTACCGAAAGTAGCAATGTTCCAGTTTTCATTTAACTTTCGAACTATTAAGCGGTGCGATTAACTTGGCGAATGTTTTGGTGTGTTGATATTACTCCTTTGAAGGGCGGAACCATTCGGAAACTTGGCGGCCCTTTTAACCAGTTTTGGTTTTTGATATGATGTAATTTACTATCAAGATTTTCGAACCCAAATTCTGCCCTTTCTTCATCAGTTACAAACCCCACGTTTACAGCAGATAATCTCCCGCTATGTCAGAATTATCTGCAGTGAATTTTGGGGTTTGTAACTGATGAAGAACAGGATTGGAGTTTGCAAACTTCAATAGTTAATTGCATGTTTCGAGGGTTCCAAACTGTTAAAGACTTGAAATTTTGTTGTTTTTTTATACAAGGAATATTTCGAGCCTCTTGCATTTTATTTTCCCTAATATTACCATTTGTGACTCACTGGCAAAAATCTGAAATGGGGGGTCGCCATTTTCCAAAATGGAAAATGGCGGCTGTTCCCCTAAAGTTCCTAAAATTCCTCTACTAGAAGAGTAAGAAATGAGATTCAAGTAAAAATTGCCGGAAGTTTCCTTTAAATAAAAAGGATAGTTCTGAACCTTTTGCCCTTCTTGGAAACTCAATCCTAGCGCCCAAACATATTAACTTGAAGCTATAGAAGAACAGCAAAACAAAAAACAAAACAAAAAAAAAAACAAACATGGCAACGAAGAAAACGAGAGGAAGAAAAAAGATAGAGTGATGATTTGGCCTACTAAAGCTGCTGTCAACGGGTTTTATTTTTTATTTACATTGTTATCTCCCCTGTAATAGAAAATTTCCCTATCAGAAAGTGCTCCACCACCTACACAAACCTTCCCAAATTGTAAACCCCATAAACGTTTTCTAAAGCGATTGTAGTGTAATTCAGTCTAATCGTGACTCGAATTGTGGTTCAATAATGGCTCTAATTAGGGTAAGTAGTTCACGGACACGATTTTGGCATAATTCGTGAGCCAGAGTGGAAACTTCGTCAAAAACAAGATTTTCTACTTTTCTCTCTGCTCTTCATTTTAAAACAGATGCTAAATTAGGCGGATTTCTTGAAATGTTAAACGGATAGGAGAAAAAAAAACCGTTTACGAACGACCTTCGCGTAAAAGAAAATGTTTGTACATGCTCTAGATCTTAGATTAGCTAGGACGCATTTATGCACAACTCTCATCGTACATTTTCTCACTCACTAGAGTTTATTGTTAGCTAGTTGAAGCCCGTGCTATATACGGGTGGTGTTTGATGCACCGTTTGTAACACTGGGAACGGTTTGCACTGTCATGTGTTTGTTGTGAAATGCGTGTATGCCGTCTATGTATTTTTGAGCACGCTGGCTAACAAACGCTGATCCGGACTCCATGTACTTTCATTTAAATAGTTCATATAAATAAATACGCCTTTGTACACTGGCAATAAATAAATACGCCTTTTACACAGCAAAGTCCACCATTCGATATTGTTCGATATTGTTCAATACTGGGGCAATGTTCAATATTTAACCGAGTTTCACAAATCCCTTAATTTTAATCGTCTAAAACGACAGAACCATAAGCCAGTGGTTTAATAGAAAGTTGCATATACCTGAAGTATTGTTTTATCCGTTAAAAGTTACGTTTTCAGTTTATTGCCAACAGTCATCGTGGTTGCTGGAGGTTTGCGGATCAGGTCGAACTCCTGGAAAGGGGACCTTGGCAAAATCCCCGCCAGGACTGCCGGCCAGGGTAACGTGAGAGGCTACCATGCTCCCTCAGCGACTATCGTAACTGTTCTGGCCAATTCTGGACAATCTTTCGGCCCCGACGGTGATCGGAGGTTTCCGGATCGAATCCCCGGGCTGGCGCCTCCCTTTACCAGATTTTTT
This sequence comes from Lithobius niger, assembly GCA_023313725.1. Classification (NCBI taxonomy): domain Eukaryota; kingdom Metazoa; phylum Arthropoda; class Chilopoda; order Lithobiomorpha; family Lithobiidae; genus Lithobius; species Lithobius niger. The sequence continues at coordinate 14,073 of JAHWFP010003808.1, forward strand.
CTTCTCTAACACAAATGCGATAATGTTCAAAATTAAGCCGGTTCAGCCATACAAGCATTAATTGCTTCGGCTGACATAAGGCTCGTCAAAAATTAAACAAAAAAAAAAAGTCATTCCGTTTACAGTGTGGCGTTTAAATCTTCATAATGAAATTTCCCGGTTTTCCAGAAATATATTGACATTTTTCCCCAATTTTCTTTCGGTCGAAGGAAGGTGCAGTACAGAACTGAAATTGTTTTCTCCTCATTTTACTAAATTCCCAGAACTGCACCACATTGTTTTGCTAAATCAAAAATTGTATTGCCATATAGTGATATTTGTAAACAGTAGGAAAAGGCCATAATATGAACAAAACTAGAAACGCACTTTAAGACGTAACATCCCACATGACTTAGGCCTAAGGAGTTTTCGCTTTATCAGAAATGAAACAAAAAGGATTTGGATTTTTATCGAAATAAAGTGAAAGTTTTTACAAGTAAAAAGTGAAATCCGAGTTAGCTATTCTTTGAAGATCAAAAGACTTTCCGGAAAATGTTGAAATTCCCTGGCTTTCTGTGTATGTTTATCAAATTCCCTGATTTTTTCCTGAATTTTCCAGACTTGATAAATTTCTTGAATTTTCCAGACTTGATAAATTCCCTGAATTTTCCAGACTTGATAAATTTCCTGGATTTTCCAGACTTGATAAATTCCCTGAATTTTCCAGACTTGATAAATTTCCTGAATTTTCCAGACTTGATAAATTTCCTGAATTTTCCAGACTTGATAAATTTCCTGAATTTTCCAGACTTGATAAATTCCCTGAATTTTCCAGACTTGATAAATTCCCTGAATTTTCCAGACTTGATAAATTTCCTGAATTTTCCAGACTTGATAAATTTCCTGAATTTTCCAGACTTGAAAATTCCCTGAATTTTCCCGGTTTTCCAGGTAGAACGCCACCCTGGTTTACAATAATATCATTATTAAAAGAGATTGTTTCCGCATTGTTTTTCAGGCCGCATTGTTTTTCAGGCCGCATTGTTTTTCAGGCCGGTGGCTCGAGTGGCCGTTTACGACACTGGCTATTCTGCAACTCTGTTTAATTGATGTAGCGAATAACCTCGAAGGTTGCTTATCGTCTTTAACGGAGCGTGCGCGGCTTTCGCCATCTGTACCTAGCAACCATGGTAACGACGTGGCCGGAGATCTTCTCGTAAGCTCGAGACAAGCAGTGCAGTACGACTGACGTGACGGCATCGATTTAAAGACAGCAAGAAAATAACTCCCGTTACAGTACAAAATGGCGGATTGTTTTCTGAATGCCGGCATTCGATGGCTGGTTTTCGAGTCGACAAACCCGGCCTAAAATGGGCGCCATGTTGGATTTTTAATTCTCGCTGCCTAGTTTTTCTACCGTCGCGTGTTCATAGCTTGAAGCTCAGTTGTTTAGCGCGACAAGGCATAATAAATACGACGACAATGTAGCAATGTTTAAAATCGTTGCTGCGCTTTGTTACCCTTGCTGCTATTTATAACAAATTTGATTGTTGTATGCCGTCTTCTTTAATAATAACTGCAAACTCGTCGTCAATTAGTAACGAGCAAACTGCTTTCGGCGAGCGAGAAGGTCTTGTCTGTATAACTGCACCCTTGCGTTCTCAAAGCTGCATCATAGCCTCACAGCACTGCACATTATTATTAAATGCAAACATTTATTTTAAAGCAAACATTTTGAAATAAGTAATAGTTATTGGTTAGAAGCGAGCGGTTAAGTAATAGTTATTGGTTAAAAACTATTGGTTATCGATTTTTAAACCACGGCTGCGATGATTTGGCCGCGAGACATGCAAATACGTCGAGGGGCGAAGCCCCGAGACAATTTGCATGTCGAGCGGACAAATCATCGCAGCCATGGTTTAAAAAT
>JAHWFP010003809.1:0-17976 GCA_023313725.1 Lithobius niger
CGACAATTTAGGAGGAGATGCTCTGGAGTGTAAGCCACGCCACACTGATCACAGACTGGGGACTGAACCAATCCCAGTCTGTGACGATGAGCACGAAGAAGCGTGTGCCCCGTACGAAGACGAGAGAACACTTTACCCATCCAGGTCGGGAGACCCATAAGGGGTGAAGTCCAGTTACACTCAGGTTGGAGATAGTAGAGGGTGCGGCCCACAGAGGAGGAGCGCCACTCGTCAGTCCATGCGCGCGAACCCCTGCTCGGATCGCTGGACGCACCGATTTTGCAGAGACTGTCAAACCAACTGCCTGCACACTAATGGACGTTGCCGCCCTGGCAATGCCATCCGCCTACTCATTGCCAGCAGACCCATCATGGTCCTTCACCCACTGCAACCTTACAACACCCCCATTGCTCGCCGCCCAGAACTTCCGACAGACAGTATAGACAAGTGGGTCACTGAGTTCCTGGGTTGCCACCGCTCTGCGAAGCAAAGCAACGGCTGCATGCGAATCTGAGAATATAGTAAAGGAAGGCAGGAACAAGTCGAGGGCAACATCAAGAGCAGTAGAAATGGAGCAGAGCTCACACATCGTGCTCGAAAAAGCAACCGCAACTCGTCGACTCAAAAACACCTTCAAAGATGGAACAGAGACACCAAGTCCACCTGACCAAGACTCGCGATAGAATGACGCATCGCAGTACACCGCACACTCAGTGGTAGAGCCACAAAAAAATGGACACCAAACTCGGACACCAGGTCCACGGACAGAAGGGTACAACAGCATCGACATGGAGCACAGAAATTGACGGAAGACTGCGAAGGAGCTGTACTCCCCTCCCTGCTGGGCCAAGAGAACTCAGAATTGAGAAATGTAGGCTGAAGTAATCAGAGACAATCTGACCCACAGGATCAGCTGACCCCCGACTGATGTTGCGAAGACATAATGCACACAACAGCTCTGCCGCACGCAGACTCAATGGCGGCTCACATGACTCTACACAGAGCGCCGGGATCGGAGTCGACACAAGGCAACCTGTTACAGTCCGGAGACAATCATTGACGACAACTTGCAACGACCTGAGATGCCTGTTAGTGGGATGAAGGAACGGAAGGTGATAATCTAAAACTGAACGCACAAACACCTTGTACACAGCTGTCAAGGGACCCCGTCTCATTCCATCCATTCGCGACAGCCGCTTCAGAACAGAGGAACGGGATTGTATCCTGCTCTTCAGACTGGTTACATGCCGATCCCAGTCAAGATGCTCGTCCAAAACAACTCCCAGATACTTCACTGAGGACACTTGAACAACAGTTGTGTTCTCTACCTGAATGGACAGCGGAGCCAACAGTCGAGCCCGCGACTGACGGAAGACCACAAGCTCAGTCTTCGCGGGGGCCAAAAAGAGACCCCTTTCAGACAAACGTGTAGCAACCCTTTGTACAGCATGCTGCGCCTCCGTGCAGCACCTGCCAGGATCTTCACCAGCGAACCACAACGCTACATCATCTGCATAACAGACGATGTTGCAGGTCTCACGAATCTCAACAAGGACATCGTTGATGGCCACCGCGAACAAAAGAGGACTCAAACAGCTCCCCTGACGGAGACCACGGTCGGACTGGGCCTCAGTAGACCAGTGTCCATTTACCCTTGTCGCAAAACGACGCATTCCCAGTAGAGCGCACAGTGCATTCACGAGTTTTGAACCTACACCCATGCCCGTCAAGGCCCACCGGACCCACGCGACACCAACAGTGTCATACGCAGCTTTTATATCCAAAAAGACTGCAACGACAGTGAGTCCATGGGCCCACGCCTCATGGATCCCAGACAACAGAAACATGATGGCATCTTGAGCAGTTCGATTAGCTCGGTACCCAAACTGAATGGGTGCCAAACTGTGGTGGAACTCTAAATGCCACTCTAGTCGTTTGACCAGCATACGCTCATACACCTTCCGTATATTGGACAAGAGAGAAATTGGCCTATAATTCGCAACACTAGAACGAACAGAACCCGCCTTGTGGACTGGTACGATGATGGTGAAAAGCCATGACTCTGGAAGGGGTTAAAGGGTTTAACGAGCGTTAACCACTCCTGATCATCTGCCCGAAGCCCTAAGGCCCTATGTCTGCAACAGCCAGATTCCCAGGCGGTCACCCACCCAAGTAACAATCCAGCCCAATGCTGCTTGACTTCGGGGATCTGACGAGAAGGGAATGAATGAATGAATGCGTTTATTGGGACCTTGGCCCGCAGCCACGCGTCCCGCTACATCAGCTAAACTTAACCTAAACAGTAATGCAAAGCAAACACAAAAGCAAACTGCAACTGAACCAACTAGGGGTCACATCAACCATCAGGGGAGGGGGAAGTAGAAAACAAAAACATAGGAAGTGGAAGACGGAGCAGGAAACTCAAACACGAACACCCAGCTTCTTTACATATGCCACCACAGCCCTTAGGCTGGCCCGTGACGCTGCAGAGTAGTGAAGAGAGAGTAAACTACTTAAACACCGATTCGGACGAAGAAAGCTCTCCAAGGCAGCTCGGAAACAGAGTAGACCCGTGCAATCAAGGAGCAAATGTTCCGGTGTCTGCGGGAGACCACACCAAGGACATCCGTCAGACACAGACCACCCCATCCGGTGCCGATGGGCCGCAAGAAGAGAGTGACCCGTGCGGAGACGGGAAAGAACGCTGCACGCCGGCAGCGAGAACCTGTCAAGAGGAGACACAAAAGAACAGCGAGGCTGAAGAGCGTATAAAACACGACCCGTGGTTGCTGCAGCCCACTCCCTGTCCCAGACGGACAGGAACCACGAACGCACGGTCGGACGCCTGGATCTAGGGTGGGAGACCGGAATAATTGGATCTTCGCTTGAGTGCACCGCCGTCCTGGCTAGGCCATCAGCCAAATCATTACCAGCAGTCCCGCAGTGACCCCTCACCCAGCGGATACCCACAAAACCAGTTCTAGATGCCGCATGCAGCTTCAGACACACTTCCAGAAGGATCGGATCACCGAAGTCCAGATGTTCGATGGCACGCCGAAGAGAAGCGACCGCTCCTTGCGAATCCGTGCAGATGGTATACGACGGAAGTCGAATATCAAGTGCCTCATCAAGCGCAACAGAGATGGCACAAAGCTCGCACATCGTACTGGAGGAGACCGACTGGAGCCTCCTTCCACGAAAAACCTTCAAAGACGGGATCGCGACACCAACCCCTCCTGTGCCAGTCGATGCGCAGTAAGATGCGTCGCAAAAAACATCACAGTCAGTGACACGTCGCCCCGAAAAAATATCAATTAAAGGTGGAGCCCACACCCACGGGCAGAACGGCACGGCACGAGACACGCACCGCAGAGAGACTGAATGCATCAGCCGCAGAGACTCAGCAGCAGACCCCAAAGGACCCAGCACAGCAAGCAGAGCAGTCGGGAGAGCACTGTAGTCAACCAAGATCCTCCCAACACAGTCCCCTCTACCCCTGCTGACATTGCGCAAGGCAAGTGAGCAAAGCAGTTCAGCGGACCTAATATGGAGTGGAGGCTCATTAGCCTCCACCCACAGGGCTTGAACCGGAGTAGTCAGAAGGCAGCCTGTGACGAGACGCAGACAGTCATTCACGACAGTCTGCAGGGACGACACATGCCTCCGCTCACGGAACAAGAACGGAAGGTGATAATCTAAGACCGCCCTCATGAAAGACCTGTACACAGCACGGAGAGGACCCCGCTTCACACCCCGCATGCGCGACAGCCTTTTGAGTACCGCACAGCGGGACCGCAGTCTCTCACGCAGAGACGCAACATGCATGTTCCACTCAAGCCTTTCATCCAAGATGACTCCGAGGTACCTGACCGACGAAGCCTGGGTAACAGTGGTACTCCCAACAGATATCGACCAGGGGGTGAGTCGCCTAGAACGAGTCCTACAAAAAACAACAAGCTCCGTCTTCGCTGGGGCCAGGAGAAGGCCGCGAGCAGAAAGGAGCGCAGAGGTATGCGCGACTGCAGCCTCCGCCCTCTGACAGCACAGAGCCGGATCATCGCCTGCGAACCAAAGAGCAACGTCGTCAGCATAGCAGACCACGTTGTTCGTGGCGCCGACCTCCATCAAGACATCGTTAATTGCCACAGCAAAAAGGAGTGGGCTGAGGCAACTGCCTTGCGGAAGTCCTCTGCCAGAACTCGCTACCGCAGACCAAAAACCCTGAACGCGAGTGGCAAAACTGCGAACCCCCAGGAGAGCGCAGATCGCCTGAACAAGGCCATGGCCCACTCCCATCGCAACTAGACCACGCCGCACCCAGTCTACGTTAACCGTATCATAGGCGGCCTTGATGTCAAGGAAAACAGCGACCACACAGAGACCCTGAGACCACGCCTCATAGATGCCCGACAGCAGATACATAACCGCATCCTGAGCATTACGCCCAGTCCTGTATCCAAATTGAGTTTGTGCAAGGCAGTCATAGTATTCAAGGTGACATTCCAGCCTTTTCACAAGCATCCGCTCGTAGACTTTACGCAAATTTGACAACAGAGAGATCGGCCTATAACTCGCAACGAGCGACCTCGGGGACCCTTGCTTGTGAAGGGGAACAAGGATGGTAAAAAGCCACGAGGCCGGAACCAGACCGCTGCAAAAGACCTTACGAAATAGAGCGACAGCGTCACCGACCGCGGCAGAGTCAAGACCACGCAGCGCTTTGTAAGAGACGCCATCAATCCCTGGGGCACTGCTACCTCGACATTTACCAAGTGCAGAAGAAAACTCAAGCACACTGAAAGGCTGGTCAGATGGAGACCCATCCACAGTGGAATGCCCTGCTGCAGGAGGCGGAGCACCCGCTGGGAGAGCGTACACGCTAGCAAAACGGTCGCAAAAGGCGTCGGCCATGGCTTCCCCTCGCAGGACAGCATTCGAGTCACTGCTCGGATCGTGCACCCACATTTGCGATGGCTGCTTGGAACTGCGAGCCACGATGCGCCATGCAAGAGTAAGCGAAGAAGCAGAGCACACCTGACCACATACCCTATCGGGGTACCCATCACGCTCCCTACGGATAATGAAAGCCGATTCCTTAACAGTCCCTCGATACGCTAGCCAGGTCGTATCACACGGCCTCCTTTTCCAACGCCTAAATGCCTGACGACGATCGCGAATAGCACGCGAACAGAGTGTGGTCCACCAGTCTGGTTGAGCCCTTGACGAAGCACCAGGCTGACAACTTCTGCTCCGACTCAAAACGGCAACTCTGCTTGCAGCAAGCCAGTCCTCCATAATTCCACTAGACACCTGAGGTCTCCTCCTCGTGCAAGCACGTCTATTCTCACACGTTGATGCCAGGGGCTGCAGGACCACTGGAAAGTGGTCACTGCCACGCTGATCATCAGACACAATGCAACGGAAAAACTTCTCAATCTCTGGGGAACACAGGAAGAAGTCCAGCACAGATTCCTGCACAGTACCCCGCTGCCACCGACAGAAGGTCGGCGTCCCGTCATGTACCACCCGCAGGCCACTACGATCAATGGCCTGGCTCAACCGACGCCCACTGGTGTCCACCCGAACAGATCCCCAGTCATAGTGGTGTGCATTGAAATCACCACACACTATGAGCGGGTGCTGGAACTGGCGGAACCAAGCGTCCCATTCAGCAACAGAACGAGACTGCCTGGCATGAACCACTACAACGGTTACCCAACACGCAAACATAAAAACCTTGATTGCACACGCATCCATGCCAGGAAGCACAACAGTTACTGGGCACAGAATGTAAGGAACTGCCCAATTTACAAAAAGACCGACATCCCTCCCATTCGAAATGAAGTCACACCGCAAATCAGATGCCCCGCCGAAGGTGTTTAAGTTAGTCTCTTGAACTCCTAGTACATGCACTCGTCGCATGAGCTCCTCAATCTCATGCTGCTTACTCGCTAAACTCCTGGCATTCCAGGACGCGATCAAATAGGCTGTATGACTGAAAACGAAAAAGAACTACGAAGCCACATGAACACACAATACCAACATAAACCAAACACTTATTTATCCCCTAACCCACCCCAACTCCTTCCTCCACTCTCCCACTTCCCTTATGCACAACATGCACTTCTTCTTCATCCTCATCTAATGCAGGCGCAGGAGCAACGTGGCCAGGAGCATCCGATGCATCAGATGACACATCCACAACACAGGGAACAGAACAATCTCCAACTCCAACATCCGGTGCAACAACAGGCGTAGACTCAACGGGCTGCTCCGCAATCGTACCGAGCACAGCAAATTTATTGACAACTTTCACATCCCGACCAACTAATTGTGTCGACCGGTTGCGCGCAACTCTTCTTCGCTTGGCAGGCTGAAACACACTCTCAACAGAGGGCTTAGGAACGGCTGAAGCCAGAGACACACCCGGAAGCATAGGGAAGTGACTCACACTAAGAAATGACTCACTCGGCAGAACTGCACTCGTGGACGGACTCGCGGAAGCACCTGGACGACCACCACTCTCTATTACTCCTTCACTAACAACACCGTCACGCACTACACCATCACACTCCTCATCATCATGCACTGCATCGCCACGCACAACACTGTCACGCACTTCACCATCCCCAACGTCGCTTACGAAGCTGGCGACGCTATCCTGCACTTTCGAAGCATAAGTAGGGGCGAGCTTCCGACGATGACTACACGATTCACCACGGGGGAGATAATGATCACACACACGACAGTAGACACTGCGACAATACGCCCGAACGTGACCTTTGAACTTGCATTTCAGGCAACGAGGTACGCGTCCTGCCACTACAAGAAGAGTAGGAATCCCACGAACGTGAACAACATCCGGTATGTCATCCACAGACACACTATCACGTAGGCGGAGGGAAATACGCCGCACACCTGAATAACAATGCGTTACGCCATCAAGGAGGACACGCTCTTGCTGGTAACTCTGCAAGGAACCATAGTTAACAAGCGCAGCTCCTATGTCACGCTCTGTCACTTCAAAAGGCAACCAATGCACTCTGACCTGGACACATCTCGCATGTAAATCATGTACCACAGCACGAAAGCCATTCAGGAGCAGAAACTTCGCCTTGACTAAAACACTCTTTGCCTCTGGTGACCGCAAAACCACTTGATAAATGTTGTTTGCTCTTAGAGCACACATAGCGTCAACATCAGTCAGTGCAATCTTAGTAGCCAACGCATCACGAAGATGGGAGAGCAGGAAAGGCCTACCACGCTGATCCGCTATCACAATAACAGACTGCGCCATCGTAACATTGGAGAGACCCCCTCTGTACATCTTTTGTAGCCACACCAAATCACGCTCAGAAGTGTCATGGTCAAGGTCCGGAGATGCATCAACAATACACTGCTCACCTGAATAATCATGATCGTTGACAGCACCAACACGTTCTGACGACACTACTTCACACACGCCTCCACTAGCCGCTGCTAACTCATCCACAACCATTACCTCACTGGTTTCATTGTTGTCCACGGCAGAGTCATTGTCACCTTCAACATTGTTCATCCCTCCATTGTCGGTCGTACCATTGTTCTGCGCTAAGCCTACACCAACTTGTGCTCTACATCCAATCACCCCATACAAATGCAGATCCTGATCGGAAATACCACGGGCCACAGCCGCTACATACACTGAACGATACACATCGTCTGGCACTAGTCCATCACGTACCTGTCTCTCTGTAACCACACCCTCGGACAACAGCTCTCGCATAAGGTTGCGGACGTCGTCCGCCATTGCTCAACCAGTCGACCAGTCAACCAGACGAGAAGGGGAATAAGACGCTAACAATGTAGAAGCCGAACAATACTTACAATACTTATTTCTGTTACAAGAATACTAGGAAACAGGCTTTGGGCCTATTGTAGGCGAAGCGAACGATCTTCATTTCAAACTTATATTTAGTTTTTATTTTAATGACGATACCACATTTGTTAATAATTCTTAAAAATCTGGGTGCAATACTTAATGGGCTTTGTTGGGCTGTTTGCCTTTTGGTGTGACTTATCTGCTGTTCTTTGCTGGGCTTTTTCTTATTTTAGCTTTTTTTTTTTTAATGTAGGCGTATGTTAGGTGTCAAATTTACGTTAACAAGCTTTCGTTTGCTCCAGCATTTTGTTTTTGTTTAGTTATTTGTAGCCTCCTTTTCGCAGCCAACACTGAAGACGTGGGCCATCGCCGCGAGTAAAAATAAAACAGCATGTAATAAGGCGTTTAACTGCAAGCCAAACAATCATCAGTACGATAGTTTTTAACAATAGTCAGAAGATTCAAAAGGTTCACAAAACTGCTTTGGTATAAGATTTGACACCGCCACCAAAGATTCAAAAGGTTCACAATACTGCTTTGGTATAAAATTTGACACCGCCACCAACGAAAATGTTGAGCTGGCACACCTCTATCACGCAATGCAAGATAATATATTATTTCCTAACTCTATGACTGCAACAGCGATCTCTATTACATAATCTGAAAGAAATAACCATCAAAATTTAGGTTTAAAGTGTGTTAGCTTTTAGACCTAGTTTTAGGCTTTAAGCCCTAGTTTTAGGTTTTAAGCCTAATTTTTAGCTTTTAAGCCTAATATTTATCTCCGATTTACTTTCGTTAGTAGCAGCTTACAACAGTGGTTCGAGATTAAGCCTATTTCTTTATGCGATGCAACACGGTTTTGGTTTCGAGTGTTCACGTTACCGTGGCAACCAGGAATTGAGAGAGGTGGTCGTATTATTGTTTCGTGTTTCGTGCTTTCTTGTTTCGTCTGATGTCAGTATCGTTTTATAATACCGCTTGGCCTTGATACGACGATTTCAGGTTTCATATTCGGGATTCCCAACGCTAGTGTAGACGCCACTTCCGTTGCCATGTTGAATTGAATAATCTTCAAAGCATTCTTTTTTTCAAATGAAACTAACGTGTGTCGTTAATGGAATCCTTTTGTTTTATGGTTGCATCGAGCGTCTTTGGTTGCGTTTGTTACTGTAGTGGTTAAATCAAGCATCAAATGTTGTTATTTCGTTGAGTTACGTCGAAAAAGATTTATTAGCTAGAAAGAAGCAACCAAAATTTAATTTGCCGTGTTTTTTTAAAGTTCACTTGACTACCATTAGCATGGTGTATGCTTCGTCGGAATTCCTTAACTATTCACGACTCCAAATTTACAATGGTGAGTGTTAGATATAAACTCAAGAATTTTAAAATTTCTACAGTAATAATTGTTCGATTTACGTCAACTTTTGGCTCAACAATACTTTTGGGGGTATAAAGCGTTGTGCGAAATTTCATTTCAATCCGACCTTTCGTTTGGGCTCCACCCAGACTAAAAAACTGCAACCAACTGACCAACGGACCAACAGACCAACAGACCAACCAACCAACCAACCAACATTTTGCAATTTGGTGTCCGTTATAGGCTACGATTCGCTCGTTCGCTCCGCCAAAAATGACGATGCTGCTAACAATGTAGAAGCCTAACAATTAGGAAATCAAAGGCTTCAATATTGCTGACTATTTAAGCCAAATTGAGTAATTAAAAAAAAAAGGGTTTCAAAGGGTTGAACGAGCGTTAACCACTCCTCGTAATTTCAAAGTTGGTTGTTGCGGGCTTTCAACGAGAAGTGCTATTTACTTTTTTAAGAAGACCAAATACTCCGAGACCCCAGGGGGGTAGACAAATCACCCAATTAGGAAATTGGGGGGGGGGGGGGCAAGGGCAGGGAGACGGGGGAACGAGGGCGCAGAGAGGGCAAGGGGTTCGCGGGAACAGGGGGGGGGGGCGTCGGGGACTTTTTATGTCATGCTGCCCAGTATAGTATTTCGCTGATGCATGCGCAGATGATCTGCATGGGTATTAAGACGGAGAAACAGTCAATTAGACACAAAATACCGCCGATGAGGCGCAAACCACACAATGGAGGAGTGGAGGGGTTGCGGGGGAACAGGAGGGCGTTTTAAATTCATGCTGGCAAATACAGTATTTCGCTCGCACATGAACACATGAACATCTGCGCGGGAACAGCTAGTTATTACATTATTTTTCCATTAATGGTCAAATGCCACGCTCATGCAAATTTTAAATAGAATGACAACATTACGAAACCATGAGTACATGAAGAACAAATAGTGAAGAATTCTGAAAACGAAATACCCTCTCACTATTTGCGCGCATCCCACGCGTACATAGCTCTGCGATGTTTTTGCAACATTTCCGTATACGTTTGAACTAATGTTGCAAAACTGAGTCGTACCGAAAAGGCAACATGGAGGCAGTCTTGTCTAAAATGTATTTGCTACCGTGTTGATGTTCCTGTGTGACTCAGTTTTGCAAAATTAGTTCCAAAGTATTTAAAATGTTGCAAACACATTCCTACTCTCGGTTATATAAATGCTATTTATGCATGCACATGAAAATCCCGAAGGTATGTCCTTTAGCTGATCATCCAGTAGCATTGGATCGCATGACGTGGTTACGATTTCTGCTGATCTTTTAAATAGTAGTTACATTTAATTTTTTTATTTCTTTTTTTAATAGTTTACATTTTTTGACGTTTTCAGTTTACCGGCTAACTAGTGAACAGGGGAGGTAGGGGGAAGGGGAAGGGAAGAAATTGGCCAACCTCACGATTGTAGGCTACTGTGTGTGGGTGATCTTGAACGGATTATCGAACAAAACGAGTTTATTTATATATGATCAATATTGGTTTCACTGATTGAAAGAGAAAACAAAAATAGGCAAAAACGTTGGTACCAATAGAAAAAGTCACGTCGCGTGCCACTTCTGACCACCCTTTTAACAACGGAACAAACTCTTGGAAGTTTGAAACGGCGACCAGTTGACTTAACAATGGAAAAAAAAAACACGTAAGCATTTTTTTGAATGGCAAAAGGAAAACTGGTGAATCACTGAACAACGAGCTTAGAACCGGTGAAAAGGAGATTTTGTGTTTCTCCGCCAAGTAATGCTTCTTCAAAGCCAAACTTCAACAGTCGGGCATCCTTGGCACCCAAATAATTAAACGTCCAACGAATAAAAATCTTTTCGGCCATTTCTTTCGTTTTTCTTACATACAATTAAAACTAATAATACTGTTGAATATTGGTAACTTTATTTAAGTGCGTTTAAGTGGAGGAACTTCTATGGTCCTTTGCGCGCTTACAATAACCATGACGTTTCATCTCTGTGTGTGCATGTACTAATTTGCTCATAATTACCATGAGATTAAAAATCTAAAAGAGTAATGCTGTAAAAATTAAAATCAATTATTCCAATAGATCGCCGAAGCAAAATTATAAATTGTGATGTTAAAATACAAGAATCATTCCGGTTTGTGACGACACAATTAATGCGTTCATCCTGGTTCATCTATTAGGCACAATGCCAACTGACACAGTAGCTACGTTCTTCACTGCGAGAAACGCAGCTACTATCTCACTTGACCTTGGTGAGGTATATACGCGGATGGCGATCAGCACGTGGCTGTTATAATACAGGCGGAAAGTTATAAGGCAGGCGGGGTGTTGCTTTAAGGGAGGAGCATACTCCTACGAAAGGCAACAATCCATTGCATTATTTAGTGACGTCATCATCAACTAGGAGGGACAAGCGGGATGCTGGGACAAACCATTGAGTTAATAAATTATATAGGACGCCTAGAGTCCGCAGTGGCGCTGCTGCGGCGTGGAAATTTGAACGACCGGCACGCGTCCATTACCGTTGCAGAAACGCATGGACGGTACATTGATTAGTATGGGACGGTAGTGCAATAATAACATTGTTCGATCTTGTGCTGTCTTTAACTGCACGGAAAGGCAGAATAAAACGGCGGAAATTACTTTTATGAGTAAATTAATTCTTCTGACTTCATTTTATTGATCTAGATTTATCGATTTAATGATTTATAGATTTAGAAAGTTGCCAGACTTTAAATGATTAAAATTAAACGCAGTATAAAAAAAGAAAAAAAAATCAATTGGCCTGGTTCCCCCATCGTCTGTGCAGGTCTTTCTTTTCGCTTATCACTTTCCGGATCGTAGGTGTTCCCCTCCCCCCCCCCCCAAAAAAAAAATAGTTGGTGAAATTTGGCTCAGGTGATGTAACTAAGGAACGAATTCTAGGGATGCCAGAATCAAGGCTTTTATTTTTTTTACAACTGATTTTATTTTTATCTTTTCTGAAGTTTCAGTGGTAGGGCCTAGTAAAGCACACTTTGAGAAGGGGGCGGGGCACACTTGAAGAAAAGGGGCAAATAAGCAAACATTTTGAGATTTTTTTTTAACTTGAACGAAACACTAAATCGATGTTTCGTTCAAGGTTTAAATACTAATTAGGGATGAGTTCAAGGGCGTCGGCACATAGGGCACATGCCCCCCTCTGCCCCCTCTCTCTACCCAAAATGCCATTCTTTCCTGCCCTAGAATCCCCATTGGGGAATCAAGGTTCGGGGGGGGGGGGCACACAAAAAAAAGGCCCGGGGGCAACAAAACGGTCCAGGGGCAAAACACAACAGTAGCTAGCAATTCCGTCCCCTCCCACCCCAAAATTGGGGGGAAAATATTTTTTTTGTGGGGAGGGGGATTGCTTACTTTTGTACTTACAAAGCAAAACTGCCCAGGGGCAAAGTAAAAGAGTAGCAAACAGTTCCCCCCCCCCCACAAAAAAAACTAAATTTTTTGTTTTGTCCAAAATCTTGGACAAATAACGACCCTGGTATAACAAAACGGCCCAGGAACAAAGTACATAGTAGCGAGCAGCTCCCCCCCCAAAAAAAACTTTTTTTTGGGGGGAGGGGGGTACCTGCTTGCTACTTTTATACTTTGCCCCTAGGCCGTTTTGTTACCCCCGACGGCCGTTTTTTTTGGTCTAAGATTTTGTTCAAGTTACTGGCCAAAATAGATTTTTTTTGGGAGGGGGGGGTTAGAGGGGAATTGCTTAGACTGCTGAATTAGACTTCCGTTCGGCCTATTATTTTTTTTTCTTTTCGCTTTTTATTATGTGTTGACTGGAATTTACTGCGCAATAAGAAACAGCAACATGTTTTTTTAATGTTCAGAACCATTCATTTTATATGATCTTCCGCCAAATAAATAAGTTGTATTTACGCAGATCGTTGTGTACATGAAATTAGTACGATTGTAAATTGCCAGCTAAAGTCATAAAGCTTTGTATGCTGTAGGTTAACTGGACAAAACGAATTTGTATAGTATTCCTTCGCTCGCCGATCGACGCTTTTGCCACGGTATGCGTTGATCACGTGACCCTTCAAAGTCACACGGCGGCGAGCGAGAAATAACACAGGCTGCCAGGTCCCTAGGACAAACAGCGGGGGTAAACAGGAGGAAACGCGTGTTGTACTCTGGTGGATTGTTGTAACGATTTAACTCACTTCAAATCATTTGATTTTCTACCATCTTTGAATTTCAATCATCAAGCTCTCAATGCAGTAACGATTTAATTAGATTCACGAATCGCTTTCAAATCTGAGCGTGAGGAGTTAAATCATTCGAATCATCGAAGGGTTAATTCACCGTTGTATAATAAATCAGTTCAAGTCCAGGCCTGCTACGATTTAAATCAAATCGCGAGTTGAGTGGTTATACCCTGCTGACTGATTCCTAGTGTCATTACCTCCACTTCATTCCAGCAAATCGATTCAATTCAAATCAGTAATAAACAATTTTGCTGAATCAAATCGAATCAAATCATGGGTTTGCCGATTCTCAACTAACATCCGTGAATTGATTTACTCGCAAGTTCTTCTGAAATCATTCTCAAATCGCGATTACAATAATCTGTTTTTGAATTGATTCATGATCGATTCGCGATTTAATCCAATCACGATTCTCAAACGTTATGCAAACAAATAATGATTTGAATAGCTTCGAGTATCTGTTCAGATAAGTATTGCAACACTACTTTTTCAAATCACTCTCAAATCGTGAATTGATCTAAGTCCAGTTTGATTTGATTCACGATTAATTCACGATTCAGTCAAATCACGATTCTGTTTGGTGATTTCAAACGAATCACGATTTGAAATGTGTCGAAGTTTCAACGATTCACGATTTGATTCATACGCAGCGCCAACAATATTTCCAGATCATGTACATTAAATTCAGTAACGAGTGAATAAATAAATACACACAAATCGTTGCAAACAGGATTGGCAAGTTTTTGGCGTGCGACAGGTTTTATCCGGTTTTTACCATGGTTTTCACCGTCACGTCAAAAACCCCTATTTGACACATAGTTTTTCACATGTGAAAAACTGCTAAAATACGTCATTATAGCCCCCAAAAATGTAAAGCAACAAATAGATAAGAAAATTACAACAATTTAAACCTGTGTAGTGGACACATAATTGACTAATTTTGCCACAATGTGTTTTGTATCATAATAGTAATTAAGTCTAGTAAGTTACTCCTTTGAAATTGTTTTACAGAGCCATTATTATACTTAAAATTAAAACCTTTGGGAATTTTTATTTTATGTGAAAGGCACATTGCATCCCTGTTGGCTTTCCTGTAAGACTCAGTTTCGCGACATTAGTTCAAACGTATGTAAATGTTGCCATCACAGTCATTTTCTTGTTTTTTCTTTCGTGCGAGATGATTTTGGCGACGTTAACTCTAACCTGTGTAAATGTCGCAAGCGCTATTCTCAACGGGTCGCAAGACATACCGGAAGGATTTATGTCCCTTTAATTAAAAGAATTCATTTATAGCCGTAATTTCTAACACTTCTGCATACCACATTGCGTAAATTTGGACTGTTCAATCTTGATTTTATTGGCTTAATGAGATAGGGTAAGAGGGAAATATGGTGGCGGAGGGAAGGCACTTCACATTAAGGGGATGGGGTCACAGGGGCTAGGAACACGAATGCTTGCGGGGTGGCGTGAATGTTCCGGCATGTACGCGATTCGTGTGACTAGCCCCTGTGGATGGGGTGAGGGGAATCATGGGGTGAAAGAGGACAGGGGCTTGACACACCATTTACCAAGCATATGCCGTCCTTAGACGGGTAACCTGTTATTTTCGTTTATGTGTGGTGGCATCTAATGGTTGGGAAGGGGGAAAGAGAGGGAGGGTCCACTATAATTTCTTGCACCAGGGCCCACAATGACTGCGATTCGAATCGTTATTTCTGTGAATCGCGATTCAAACATGAATCACCAGCTAAAATCCATTCAACAAAAAGTTGCCTAATTCAAATCGAATTGACTCGCGAATCGTGGCTTCTGTTTTTAATTCAAGTCAAATCACGAATCAAGTGTAAATGTTGCCAGATTCAAATCGAATCGAATCACGAATCGTGAATCGTGGCTGTTTTTAATTCAAGTCGAATCAGTATAAATGTTGCCTGAATCGAATCGAATTGAATCGTGAATTGTTGGCTACTGCATTTAATTCAAATCAAATCGATGTAGAGTCGAATTGCGATTCGAATGTGAATCACCAACTCAAATGCAAACAAAAGTGTTGCCTAATTCGAATCGAATCGAATCGTGAATCGTTTGTAGAAATAGAATTTCGATTTTCGATGTACTGCAAAACTAATACTTGAAATCGTGATTTGCTGTACAGAAATGAATACTTCATCAGAGTTAAATCGATTCGATTCTATTGGAATTCATACCGATTCAATCTTGAATCACAGCAACTGTTGTGTTTCCTTACTTCCAACTCACGATTTGGAAATGATTTGGTAGAATTATTGGCGATTGAATCAAATCACGATTCGATTTGTGCCCATCACTGTGAGCAGGTAATAGTTATAGCCATCTTTTTTCCAACAATGGGGTACAGTAAGTGATTTATTGGATAGTTTTTTCGTACGAGGAGCCAGAATCGTCCGAGCCCGAAGGGCGAGTACGTAAAAACTATCCAATAAATCACTTACTGTACCCCATTGTTGGAAAAAGGATGGCTATTAAGTTTCTTATTACCATACTAATAAAGGCTGTTTTCGACGTTTGATCGTGTTTATTTACGGCTATTAATAGTACTGAAATTGGTTTAGCACGCCTTGACTTTTCATTGTTACAACGGAGGGAAGACCGGCAACAATGAAACAGAACACGCATCTCCACGAATTCGCCCACTCGTCTATTGTTGTCCGTTCGTCCCTTTGATTTCCCTGCGGCCTTGCAGTGCTGGAAACACCGGTTCTCGTCAGATCCCCGAAGTTAAGCAGCATTGGGCTGGATTGATACTTGGGTGGGTGACCACCTGGGAATCTGGCTGTTGCAGACATAGGGCCTTAGGGCTTCGGGCAGATGACCAGGAGTGGTTAACGCTCGTTAAACCCTTTAAACCTTTTTTTTTTTTTTTGATTTCCCTGCGCTTTGATAGTTTTTTTTATGTTTGCATTTGTATTACTAGCCATATCGTTTTGCTCACTCCATTTGCGTCGATCCATGCTTCATGTAATTTCTTTGATTCCAAAAGGATCACAAAATCGATGTATATTTCGATGCAAAGTAATTGCAATTGTTTCTCACAGTTGATTCATTACATTCCTCAGCACGTCTGCATCTCACCAACATCATTCAAACCATACGATTTGTTTGTTTACACGCGTAGAAATCGCTCGCTTTGCTCGCTCAATACACGCATCTCCGTGCTTCTAAGACACGAATGTTTGACATCCTTTTAAAACCAGGTTTACGGGTCTGATTTTTCCATGCATCATGTCAGTTCATACAAAACTTCAAGATCTATAATTATATGATATGTTGCAAAATACGTCGTCATTTTAGGTTATGTTTTTGCGTACATCCTTTTCCAGATCATCTCATTACGTAACTAATAGCTTCAAGACGGTTTGTTCGTCACGAGTTTTAACCCGTGTATGAAAAACTATGACGTCATGAACAAACATTATGAGGTTTAAAAAAAACTTTGACTTTAGTTTTGAACGGTTTTTCGCCTATTTGAGGGTCATAATATCAAGTTACAGTGATGAAAATATGCTTATTCGAAGCGCAATTTATTTATCTTTCGTTTGGTCCTACTCCCATCTTTGTCGGTGTTTTGGTTCCAGAGAAGTAGCGGTACAAACACACACGCACTAACATCATACGTCTTTAATGATGTTGACTAGCGGAGTCGCTCGCTTCGCTCGCTCATTCTGCGTCGTCTCGCTACGCTCGAGGAGATTTCTTGCAGCATCACTTATGATACAGACAGACCTTCCACATAAAAAACGATTAAGCAAATTATAAGAGTGTAGAATGCGATATCGGTTATCTTGAGAGAAGGTCAATTTTTTTACGTCTAAGGAGGCAAGCAAAAAGATCAAGCAATTTAACAGAAAAGCGCTGTTTCTGATGACAAATGCTGATTTTCGTTCGCTTCGCTCACTTCATCAGCGCAAACATTTCCTCAGAAACGTGACTGAATCAATGTAACCACCAAGAACCACACATCATTTGTAATTTGTGTTAGTATACACTTTATATGGGTTTTCTTGTTTTACTTATTTTAAGAATATTGTTCTTTACGTCCTGCTCAGTACAGACTTTTCCATGGGCGTCTTATCACTTCACTTTCTGATGATCCCTCACTTGGAGAAACATCTGCAGAACGTCAGATGTAATCTCCTACGAAGGTGAGAGATGAAAGATTGCGAGAGCAAAGCGAGACACACATTGCAAAGTTTTAGTTTACGTGGAAAACGCTCGCTTTGCTCGCTCAATCCACGTATACTGCCGTGCTTCAGAAACACGAATGTTTCCGTGCTTCAGAATCCAAGAAAATTACGCCCTTTTAAAACCAGATGTATGGGTTTGTTTTCTCCATGCATCGAGTCAGTTGATACACATTCAGGTCCACCCATCCTTCCATCCATCCTTTTTTCCATCCTTCCATCCTTCCTTCCTTCCTTCGATCCATCCATCCATCCTTCCTTCCTTCCTTTCTTTCCA
>JAHWFP010003810.1:619-11533 GCA_023313725.1 Lithobius niger
GTGTATTCTGAAACGTTCTAGCTTTCGCACAGTGGGTCGAGTCGAGGTTGAGTCGAAGTTGAGTCTAATGGATCGGGTCTAGTTTTCGAGTTTTCGTCGTTAAAATGGTTCTGCAAAAAAAAGAAAAAAAGCACGGTAAAAATCCGAAGGAAAAAAAGCGAAGGAAAAAATTCGCGGAAAAAGCCGAATGAAAAGTAAGTCTAAATTCATCTGGAAAGCTTTTTATCCCTCACTGCCTGTTTTGGTTGGATAGTATTAACGATGTGCGAAACTCGAAAATTTCTCGAAAAACATCGTTAATAGCATCCAACCAAAACTGGCAGTGAAGGATAAGAAGCTTTCCAGATGAATTTTGACTTACTTTTCCTTCGGCTTTGTCCTTCACCTTTTTTCCTTCGGCTTTTTCCCGTGGCTTTTTTTTCGCAGAACCATTTTAACGACGCATAGGCTATTTTTTATTTTATTTAAAAAGCCGAACTTTTTAATGGGTAAACATCTACGTTTTTTTTTTGTCAACACTGTCCGTTTTTGCGTATGTTACGTATGTTGTTAAGCGTGAAACCTTACTGTTGCATTCACTATTAGGCACGAAAGTAAAATTAAAACTATTGCGACCGCCAAAAAACACTTTAAAAGAAATAAAGGGGGAAGAAACAGTTACTGTATTTAACGTATTGGTACGTCTGTTTTCAGTGGTCATCGTGGCTGAGCGATGAGAGAGCTCAGCTTGGTTACTGGAGGTTTACGGATCTGGTCGAAACCCTGGAAACGTGTCCTTGGCAAACTCCCCGCCAGGACTGCCGGCCAGGGTAGCGTGAGAGGCTACCATGCTCCTTCAGTGGCTGTGGGGTGTTTTCTGGCTAATTCTGGACAATCTTTCGGCCCCGATGATGATCAGAGGTTTCCCGGATCGAATCCCCGGGCAACTCCCGGGCTGGTAATGTTTAAAATTGAGCCGGTTCAGCCATACAGGCTAACTTCTTTGGTCTTTATTTATTGAAACAAACGTTATGTCACCATGCAGAGCACCAATACCAATGATGAATCGTCTTCATTTCAGAAGTGAAGAATTTGTAGGTTTGTGTTTGCTCCTCTTGAAGCAGGAAAGCTAACACGTATCTGGATGAAGATCTATGAAGTACGCAAATGTGTCCTACTTTAGTGTAATGTTTTATTTTTTTTTTACAACGGACCAAAACAAACACCACTGTACGTGCTGTTGTTGCTTGGTAGCCACGAAGTAGGCCTACCTACCGGATTCATGGTCACTTTTGGGCCACAAGCTGTGCTTTGTAGAAAAGCTGGAAGAAAGGTTTATTACTAAATAGGGCTGTTACTCGGAAAAGATGAATTCCAGACTATGGCCTTTTTTCTTGTTTTGGTGTCTACTAGGATTCGTCGTTAAAGTTAGTCAGACTCATTTAGTTACTTGTAGTAATTGGCCATGTAATGTTTGTTTCAGAAATTACACCCCCCCCCCCCCCGAGCCACCCCATCCCCTCCATATGGTCCCTTCCTCAAAGTTGTGAAACTTTGCATTGACATTAAATAATGAAGTACTGTAATTGTAAGAATGATGTACCTAATTGCATGGTTTTGGAAAACTTAGGTGGAAGTTATGAAAAATTTCCAACTTTTTACCCCGAACTTTTTGGGGGGAGGGGGGCTGTAACTAAAAACAGGTTCATTTCCAGACCCACGTTTATAGGACTTTTTTGTCTTATATTTGATCATATACCACACCCTCAAAGTTTCTACAGACCATTCAGTTACACCCTGTATAATGTTGGCAAAATTTAAAGCTAGTTAACTTGTAATTAACAAGAATCAGAAACATTCATAGCCGCACACACCTCCCAGGGGTGCCCCCAGTGGGGTACTGCAATGCCTTAACTCCAATCCAATGGAGGGGAGGGTGGGGGTCGTTTGTACGTCGTTTCATCATTTTATTTCATTTTATTTTAATGAAATGTAAAAACAGAACACAAATAAAACTAAATCAAATGATGAAACGACCTCAAAAAATTCCCCCAACACAATAAAAAAAAACAGAGCCCCCAGACATAATATAATTGCGCCTCTGTCAACGGGTCGATCGTTTATTATTATTCAATAAAAAATATCGTAATTTTCAATGAAATTCCTTTGCTGTCAGCATTCTTCAGTTAAATCGTGTCCTTTCCATGTATCACCCTGTTAATGACGACGCTTTGTTTTTGTTTTATCGTTTTTTAGCGAAGACATTCAGTCAAGCTAGAATAATACGATGCTCGCAGACACTAAACATGAGTTTGCCTAGCGTGTTCAAAAGTAAAAACTGTTAAAAAATAAACAGAACATTTGAAGAGAGCAGCTTAAGGTTTTACGTGGAGTAAACACTGCAGCAACGCTGTAGTAATTGAATCATTGCAGGAAACTTATTCGAGCTCCTTTCTTGATTTGACTTCGATTAAGTTAAACGTTGTATACCTCAAACATGAAACGAAGTGGATTTTGTATTCTAATTCTGTTTTGGTCTAGTTTTCATAATAAGGGACTAGTCGTCATTATTTATCGCCGGGGGAGGGGGGTGGAGAAAATGGGGGTCATGAATTTTATAGAATACTAGCTGACCCCGGCGTAACATACGCCGTTCTAGCAAACAACCCTCACGCCCTCCACCGCAACCGCCCCCCCCCCCCTCCCCACCCTCTCTCCCCGAGCTGGAATGCAAAGGCTGCTCGCCTGCTCGCTTCTGGCCGGATGTCCTGCTCGCCACTGAGCGGACGTCATGATCCCTCACCTCACCATCATCATTACGTCTGCTCCTATTTGATTTTTAACCCAACATGTCTTTCCGTTAAAAACGAGACACGTGTCCTTACAACTAATGGTAACTGTCGGTGTGGACAGCCACTTCCTTAATTTGGCTACAGCGTTAATCTTGGCTGCAGGAAGTCATCTGCGTACAGTCTCAATAGGTATACGAAAAGCGCATTTTTTTGGGAGAGGTGTCACATTATTTTTGGACCTTAAGTAGGGGGGGGACAAGATTTTTTCAGGGTCTCGAAGGGGGGAGGTCAGCGAAAATCTGGTGGTCGCATGATCATTTCGTTCGTCCCCCCCCCCCCTGCCCCCTCCCCCGACCATAAATAATGACCGGTCCCTAATTGCTTAGCAAATCCTACTTATCAAGCTAAATTACACAGCCACCTTTTCGAGTCTTCTAAAAGATCAAACTCCTTTTGGGTTGTAACAACTTCTCGAAGTTGATTCCACTCAAGAGGTGGAGATTCGAGTCATTCCCATCGGAACGAGATGGAAGGAAGAGCGAGGAGGGGGAAAGTGAAGAGACACTGGCGTGGTTAGAAGGTGGTTCGGTTACAGTAGCTTTGTGGTTCATTTGCAATGCTGCACACACCGGCGAAGGGCGGGAATTCGTCCGGTGTTTGCCCATCATAATAGGAGTGTATCTTGCTGGGCGGTCCTATAACGGACAATAACGGGAAATTGGTGCAGTCGAAAGGGTGGCTCAAGGTAGCGAAGCGACACGACCCGCTCGAGCGGTGATTGTATATACGCGTGGATTTCGACAAAGGTGGTCTTCGTTCGTCTCAGAGATCAAGTCGAAATGTGACCTCCCTTGTTCTAAACTTTCATTCGGTCGCACCCCCTTCCCCTTCCCCCACGCCCTCCGCCCGCGTTCCCTCATCCCGTTTCCTCATTTTCCATTGTATGTATGCGACCATAACGGCGGGCTTTCAAATCATGGTGGTGGTTGTGGACTTGTGGTTGTTGCCGATGAACGCACGATACACCGTGCGCGCCACATATTAAGAGCGTAATACAGCGGAAATGAAACGAGCAGGTAGATTTTTGCAAGCCTGTATTGACTAGAGTAACGCTGTGTGCCGGTAACATGAGCAAATTGGGAACGATTTTACTTTAATTTAATAAAAGTAAATTCGTATTGTACGTAGGTTGTGACACTACTTTTATTCCTATAGCTAATGCCCTGTACAACTTGTGGTGTATCCACCTTTTTTCATACCCACCGGATTCACTTACCTGTTAATAGGTGGGCGCCACCATCTATACCCTCGAAGCAGACCTTTCTGCTTCTGTCTGAAACACCAACTGTCAGAAAATAAATTGTCTGCAGCTTATCTTTTTTTTTTTTTTTTTTTTTCATATAGTTACCCACACGTTATTGGTTTTTATGGAATAACTTTTCAGTGCTGTATCCTATTGATCTGGCTACTCCATCAATGGAAAGGTCTCTTCGAGTAGATTAAAATGGTATATTGGAATGTGAAAATCGGTCAAAAATTGACAAAACGGCAGAAATTCGGCCAAAATTTGTCTACGGCGGGCTTCAACTGTCCGCGATGTAGCGTCGCGCGTCGCGCAGATTCTGATACGGGGATCTCTACTTTACTATAATCTCTTTAAACAGGTCATGCAACACAGAGGTCATGCAATACATGTAATAAAGAGAGCAGTACTGATTAGCATTGTTACTTCAACCGCACTTCCCTTCACCAGGAGTGGTTAACGCTCGCTAAAACCCTTCGGACTTCCGTAGTTAGATCTCCTTACTCCAGTTAAGGGTAGCTAGTAGTTATGTAAGGGCGACGAGTGAGAGGAGCCCCCCCCCCCCGTTTATTCCTAACCATTTGAGGGCTGGTTTAGCAACAATTTTCTCGCTTACTAGCTTTTACTTGGTTAATACTAAATCTGCTGCCTGCTTCTCGCCTTTACCGAAGAATGTGGCTTTCAAGTTTTCTATACGTAGTAACCATGGCAACAACGCGGACGCAAATCTCCTCCTTGTGCCTCGCGACGCGACGTACGAAGCGTGCAACATGTCAGCATCGATTTATAACAACTAGAGAACAATTTTTACTGCAGTACAAGACGACGGACAGATTTCGGAGTGCCGGTATTCGATGATTTGTCTTCGATTCGACAACCCCGAAATGGACCCCATGTTGGATTTTGAATTCTATTTATTAGAAGCTATTTATTCTGCCGTCGTTTGATCACTGCTAGAAGCTGTTTTTTCAGCGAGAATAGCAAATTTTGGAAATAGCGTGAAATGGCAACAATGTTGTAGCAATGTTTAAAATGTCTGTTGCACTTTGTTGTTTATCCGTGTTGTTATTTATAACACATTTAATTTGTTGTCTATTACTGCATTCATTTAATAGAAACGGGAAATTAATCGTAAATAAATAACGGTTTCCTAGCAAATAGCGTTCGGCGAGCGAGAAGGTCTTGTTGTATAAACGCGCTCTCAAAGTCCTAAACTTAAAGATCGATGTACATATTTCGCTTGTAGGGATGCATCTTTTGGGATCAGACCACATCAGAGATTAGATCATATCAGAGTTCATGACAGCCAATGAAAATGCTCAAATTGATTAAACAAAGCGGAAACAGCCAACAAAAACGGCTCATATTCACTAAAGCCGTTAGCAATGAAAGAGGGCGAGCGGGTTCTTTCTTGGCACGGTAGCTAAGAAAGGTTGCGAGCGGCCGACAATGTGAACGGATGTGCCCTGAAACAATCAGTAACGAACGAAATATTGCTTCAATAATGCTGACTATTACAGCCGAGTTGAATAGTTTCAAAGTTGGTCGAGTAGCAATCACTGCGTGGACGATTCGATTCGTGTTCGGGTGAATATCGTCCTTGGTATCAAAACGGGGAAACGGGCAATTCAGCCACACAGAATTAAGAGTAGCGCGCCCTCCATTGAAAATGCTATTTACCTTCTCTAACAACAAACAAAACACCAGGGGTTCCAAGGGAGGGAGAATAGGGATGGGGGGGGGGGCCCTTCCCACCCCCCCAATGGGGGTTCCGCCGGGTGGGGGCCATGGGCCACCGAGGGGGGGGGTGCAGTTAGCGCCCGTTTTCATTCATGATGCACAGTAAAGTATTGCACTCACGCATGCATGAACCAGCTAGCACCAGGGGTACAGCTAATTAATTGGCGGAGAGAGCGAAGCGAGCGTGGGGAAGCCTATAACGGACATCGAATTGCAAAATGTTGGTAGGTTGGTTGCACTTTTGCAGTCTGGGTGGAGCCCAAACCAAAGTGCATATGGCTATGAAATTTGCTAGATAGCCCCAAAAGTATTGCTGATCTCGAATTTGGCGTAAATTGATTAATTATAATCCACGAAATTGCAATTTTTCGAATTTATCGATCTAACACTCGTCATTGTAAATTTGGAATCCCGAATAGTTAAGGAGTTCCGACGAAGCATACACTGTGCTGCTGGTAATCAAGTGAACTTTAAAAAAAAAAACGCCAAAGTAAATCATCGTAGCTTCCTTACAGCTAACAATCTTTTTTGACATAACTCAACGAAATAATAACATTTGATTATAAGCACTTTAACCACTAGAGGAAGGCAAGCATAAGGGAAAAAAAACAGAAGAAATCGTTAACGACTCGCAGTAGTTTCATGTGAAAAAGAATGCTTGGAGGATTTCAGCCAACATGGCAACCAAAGTGGCGTTGGCACTATCCACGGGAATCTCATACGTGAAACATCAAATCGCCGCTGCAGGAGGAAACCGCTCATATAAAACAGCATACAACAGACTACGTGTTTATATCACAACACGGAACAATAGTAGGCTTCGTGTAATAATTTTAAGATTCCTGAATTGCTATGGAAACTGCACTCTCCATCCCGTGTTGCAACAATGAATAGGCGTAACGTCAAACGCAGTAGGCCTAATTTTTCTACTGTTGTCGCTTCCAAAACTAAAACTGGTGATAACAATTAGGCTTAAAATTAGGCTCTAGAAGTATTTAAATGCTATATTCACACCCAAGCTAACACCGTCTGCCCTATAATTGCGATAATTCCAATTAAAAAAAAAATTAGCGTTCGCTGTTGCAGTGCGTGCCAGAGGTATGCGCTTCAACATTGTCGTAGGAGGCGGCGTAGGGAGCCGCGGATATTTTGAATCTTTTGATTATTGTGAAGTATTATCGTTACTGATGATTGGTTAACTTGCAGTTAAATGGTTTATTGTTAATATTTTAAATCTAAGAAAGATTGGGCTGGATTGATACTTGGGTGGGTGACCGCCTGGGAATCTGGCTGTTGCAGACATAGGGCCTTAGGGCTTCGGGCAGATGACCAGGAGTGGTTAACGCTCGTTAAACCCTTTAAACCCTTTTTTTTTTTTTAAGAAAGATACTCTGCAATAAATATAAACAATGTAAGGATTAATGATATCCCTAAACTAGGTTAAAATGCCCCATCGACAACTAGGCTGGGTTTAAGGTGGATTTAGTTCTAGTAAATTTAATGTTAATACTGATTCCAGGGGATCCAAAGATAAATCCAAAGGTGTTGTTTGCCATGCCTGCACTTCTTGTTGGGGCAAACGGTGACAATCTAAATACAAGGATTGCATTTGTGATTCCAGCAGGATTCATTATGATTTAGCTGTTGCTTGCCGTACAAAAACATAGTCCACGAAAAACAAGCAATCGGCCTGAGTTCTGCCAAAGTATAATTCTAGTAGGTATGAGAAGAGCGACAATAAATACAGTAGATGCTTGATTCGTACCTTGAAAATGATGCTGTTTAGTAACTGTTTAGTAATTTTCTCAAATTTTAAAATTATTGTAAGAGTAAATGCAATGATTTTCCAGCCTTAACATTGGAAATTCATTATAATTCCATACTTTTGCAGTTTTTCAATGCCCTCGTACGAACCCTGCAAAGGGCTCTATTCCAGTTGGATGGAGGATGGCAGTGGTAATCCCGATTATAAAACCAGGAAAGAACCTGACCTCTTCATCCAGTTATCGCCTAGCCTCTCCGACTGGCTGTGTCTGTAACCTTATGGTCAATGGTGTGGATTCTGGAGTCAACAGGGCTTATTGTCCGCGTTCCAGAGTCGTTTTTGGTCAACTGCCGATCACCTGGTTGCACTTGAATCAGATGTGAGGGAGACGGTTTCGCCTGTGTCAGCATCTAGTTCAAGTCTTTTCTGACGTAGAGAAGGCTTGTGATACACCCTGGCATTATGGATTTCGCCATAACCTGTACAACTATAGCTTGAGGGGGTCGAATGGTGCTGTTCCTTTCAGCTTTCCTCTTGGGTAGTTCTTTTCGCGTTTGTGTTGGGACAGTTCTTTCCCGCATGTGTCATTTGAAGAATGGTGTGCTTCAGGGTTGTATTCGCAGTGTCATCCTTTTTGCTCTTGGGATCAACCCCGTTGTCCAGAATTCGCTGTAGTTCAGTCAATGTTTGTTGATTAATTCGGCCTTTGCTTTTGGGCAGTTCTTGCACAGACCTGCGAGCAGCAGCTACAGCTGGCATTTAACAGGGTCCAGAGCTGGGCAGTCAATAATGGTTTCTGGATTTCTCCGGATAAACCAGTGTGTATCCACTTTTGCTGTCTACGGACACTGCACACGGATCCTTGCTTGCACTTGGGACAGGTGCAGGTTGCTGTGGACCAGCAAACACGTTTTCTGGGCATGGTACTCGATTCTAGGTTGTCTTGGTTTCCACACTTCTGCCAACTTCCGGGCCTTTAACACCTTACCGGTTCTGTCGGCCACTTCATGGGATGTACATCGCGCTGTCATGCTGTGCCTCTACTGGACCCTTGCACACAGCAAGCTTGATCATGCTTGCATGGTGTATGGTGTAGCTAGTGACCCGACCCGACCCTCCAGTTGTTAGAATCTGTACACCATGATGGCCTTCAGTTGTTGGCTGGGGCATTTCGGATATCTCCAGTGGTAAGCCTCTATGTTGAAGCCTCGGAGCCACCTTTGGCCATTTACCGGCAACAGCTAGCCACACAGTGTGCTGTGCGACTGTGTGCTATGCCGTCTAGTCCTGCCTGGCCCGTGGTTTTTGGACGAGACTAGCGGGGAGGCAGACACGGGGTGTTGAAAGGTGATTTCCATGATAAGTCCCAGCAATCCTGCCGAGCGACGGCCTTTGAAACGTCCCATATCTTGCGGCTTGGGGAGATGCCAGTGGCCCCTTGGCATGTCCCTATTGGCATTTTCATATTTTGGTGTTGAGCTTCAGTCAGTAGTACATGAATTTCAACAAGATATACCCTCGAGCGAAGATGCAGTTCAACAGGTAGATGCAGAAAACAGGCATGAGATGACAGCGTACTAATTCAATGTTTTAATAGAGAATACAGTCTGGGATGAAACTAACAGAAGAAAAGTAGCAAAATGGGTAGAGTCATCTAAACCTTACTTAAAGAGGTGCAGGTTTTTTTTCCTGGTGCGGATCCAAGATAAAGATGCAGAAAACAGGTATTACAAGTCTGGGATGAATATGTAGAAGAATATTGAGCAAATACGTAGTCCTTACTTAAAGTGGAATGGGTTTTTTTTTTAGGCTTGGATCCAAAAGAAAGATGCAGAATGCAGGCATTTCTAGTCTGCGATAATTAGACGAATATTAAGAAAATGCCTAGTCATCTAAACCTTACTTAAAGAGGTGCAGGTTTGTTTGGGTGCATAGAATATCAGTCAGTTAGTACCTGAAGAGCACTAAGTAAGTTCCTTCAGCCAATTGAGACGACGCCATTGGAGTGAACGAAGCGAGCGATGTGGCTAGTTAATTTATGATATTGACGTTGACTATGTCTGAGAATGGGGTGTTTCTTCCCCGAAACATTGCTTGGTTTTTTTTTTATTAGGATTTTATGAATAGTTTTATGTTAACAAGACAGTCGTAGATGCCGAGTGCACGCTAAATCCTTTTCGTATGATTTACACTCTCGTAGCTAAGTAGTAATTTTTGTTGTGAAATTGACAATTACCTATCCGTATTTGTGGAAATGGTGGCCATTATTAAGAAACGTGAAAGCGGCAAGGATTGCCGGACTAATACATTAGTATAGCGACTAATATATTCGAAAATATCACATTAGGCGAGGGCGGTAAATTTGGTGCATAAAACAACAGGTGAAATTGAGAAGCACTGAGAAATTGAGGTACGTCGTTAAGTAGGTTGAGAGGAACTCCATAAATACGAAACGTGAGCCACTTATGCAATGCCGCCGGTTGATCTTTTTCGGTACAGCATTACGTTCACACCTCGATGCCCTACCTCCGCATTACATAATATTACCATCACACCTTATAAACGACGTCCAAAAAAAAAAAGAAGCATGAATTGAAGATTTACGTATATTGCTTTTCGAGCAGTGAATTAGCATCGCTTGCTGAGTGAGGTTCATTGCGTAGCCGCGCACAACTCGTTTGTGTGACGGCGCCGTAATAGTAACGTAGCCTTTGGCAAGCTCTGGCCAACGCAGCATGGGGGCCCATCTCATGGAGATAACGATTTCTCTGTAGCAACGATGGAAAGGAAAAGAGAATGGAATACATGATGCGATGCCAACCGTCAAAGCCGTTGCTGTTTCAGAACCTCCCCCCCCCCTCTCCCATCCACCCACCTGTCCCTCGCTCACGGACTCCCCCTCGTTCCTTCCCTCCCCGTCTCACCGGTGTCTTTCATCCGCCCACGCGATAGTTTAGGGAGGGGTTCTTCTGGGGGATGCTCGGATTTCCCATTAAGACACCCCAAAGCTCTCCCGTCCAATGCCTCGCGGCTATAACATGGAAATCTTGATGTCATCCGTGTGCCCTGTCTCCCGAAATCGCGTGCAATCCCGTGGTCCCTAGCGACCAATAGCTTTTCGCCACGCTATCCACAACCCTTCTCTCCACCCCCACCACCCCCTCTTCTCTTTCCTTACGTCTTCTGTAAATACTGCGCAAACTTGAATCTGAATCACAACAACGTTTCTATATATTTTCATGCCTATTTCCGAAGGCCACTTCCTATAGCCAGGGCTTTAGTAGAAGACGGTTCAGGAAGAGAAAACCAGACAGAAACGACCTGCGTTTGGCGTA
>JAHWFP010003811.1:0-13703 GCA_023313725.1 Lithobius niger
GTATGGATCTCTATGGATATCCATGGGATGTCTTGTGCTGTATGGGTTCACGACTGCTTGCGTCATACTCTTTAGGCCTACAGAAATCTCGATGTAAGTAGAAGCGAGCTCTCTCAATCGGTATTGGATACTAGAAGAGAAAGAAAAATTTCCGTTTACGTGTTTTTGTGGTCGAAATCACGTTTTCTTGCTACGCCTGCTTCCCGAAACAAACATGGCCGCCGCTTTAGTAGCCTGTGGTTGTGACTAGCACTTTACATTTTCTCCACAATTTTTTTTCGAACTTTAGTCACATTTCCGACGGATTTTATGATCCGAAATGAGAAGAGAATGAAAAATACCGTCGATTAGTACAAAAATGGCGTGATTTAGCGAGGTATCATTAAATTAGACAATTATCGCAAATTGCCGAGGCCTCACCTGGCAGGAGACCTCACTTCGTCTAGACCCCCTTCAGGCTGTTTTCAAAATCTCACCGCCAAAACCATTTAAAAATAAAAAAACAAAAAAATAACAAATACAGCCATAATAAAGCAAGAACTGGAACGTTTCTCCTCGAGTCAACCAAATCTCCTTTAAACAGTTAAAAAAAAATAGTAAATATATTTTGGTTTCTCACTTTATTTTGATGTTGTTTGGCTTATATCGGGGGGGCCCCCCCCCCAGTTTGCAATTTTTCCCCAGGCCGCTCGTGATTTTACCATGGTGCTGTAAAACATTGAATGTTGGAGTAGACCGTGTTCCAGCAGCGCGCACTATACAAATAATGAGCTACAGTGAGCCAATACTAAACTGCTATGCATATCTGTTCATGGTTAGGTTGAAGGTCGGCCACCCCATGGCATTTGTTTCTTGTACTGATGATGTTAATTCACATGGCAAGTTAAACAGCATCTGAATAGTTTCAAATAGTGGCCATACACTGGAAGTCCATAGTGGAGGTGCGTATTGGTCTACGCACTAAAGCCCTGGCTTCAGTTTTGTAGTGTATGTGCACCTTGCACCTATCCATTCTATAGTCTGTTCCACATTATGTTTGCAGAAAAATGACAGTATTACGCCATGTTTCTTTTCACTACAAGTGCAAAAACATGTAAATATCCCATTCGTAGACTCTAACAGCAACTGTGTAGAGTCTACAAGTGTGATAGCGACATGTTTTTGCACTCACAGTGCAAGGAAACGTGACATCATGCAGCGAGCCTGTGGAACAGAGTATATATTAGTTACTTATTATGCACCACGCCCTGGCGGCGAACCTTATAACCAATCACACGTAATAAGTATATAAAGAAGGGCAGCCTCAAATTTGATGCAACCCAATAACCAACTGTTACTCGGAGCGTGTAATCATTATAGTCTTCACTTGGCGACGAAGATGGTTTCATTTAACGTGAAACCAAGAAAAAATAATAATACATGTTGAAATTAGTTTAACTTTACGTTAAATACTTACCGTAAATGCTCTATTTGTGGCCAGGTCTTCAATTGTAGCCGGGTGTTTTCCCATTCTTGAATTAGTAGTAGCCGGTCTCTAGTTGCACCCGGGAGTTTAGTGGTTTGGGAAAGTTTACGGCAGTGAAGGAATTCCACCTGTTGATGCGAATTAAGATAGAGAGTGATGTCAAGAAAGGTGACGAAGTTGGTATCAGGAGCCTCCATGGCAGGGCATTTTTTTCACATGCTCACTGGAGGTTCAAGTGGACCTGCAGCTGACTAAAGTGGACCTCCAGTGAAACCGAATTAGACCCACTGGAGGTCCACTTACCTAAAAAGGAAACAAAAATACCCTTTTAGTTTGACTAATTAGTCCGTGTGAAAATGGATTCAGATTCAGTCCAGTTTTTTTATTACGCTAATGTCGATAACATAAACAGTGCCCTTTATAGGGAAAAGTTGTGTCGTTTTGAAAAAGTGGACTTCCAGTCACATTTCCAGTGAAGGTCAAGGAAGGATGGCAATCAATTCGATGTCCCTTCATTTGTTTCGGCTCAGTCCGATGACTTCTGTCCAGACCAGTTCCTCCTGGTAGAAATAGACTTTGAAATTCCTGCTTTTTAATGACTTAGAAAAATTTTTTTAATTTTTATTTATTTGCTCTTGAAAATGTGTTGGAGGTGACGCGAAACGTCGAGCACGTTTTGTATGTAGTTCACTTTTTAGGCTTTACACATTGATTGATACCGATAATAATAATTTTAAAAAAACGACCAAAAGTGACGCTTAATCCCATACAAATGTAACTTCAGTTTCTAGTTTTGCGTGGGTTCCAATTACGGAAATTATCCAAAAAGTTCATTACAGCAATAAGAGCATTTTTACTCTTATTCCTACTTAAGGCTCCAGTACATTCATCTTCTCAGTTAAATTTCAAGTTGGTCGTGAGCGTCAGAAGCATCAAGTGCTGCACTTTCATTATTAACTGAGCAAATGGCTTTGTTTTCTCACTTGGCTGTTAGAACTGCAAGGAAAAGAAACAAACGGTTTCACTCCAAATGAAGGATTGGGAGGAACAGGATGGGAGCTGTTTTGTCAAGCGCTCAGGCCCTCAGCCATTGGCCCCAGCAACACTCAGCAACGTCCATCCATTTATCCCGCGTACATTTGGAGTAACTGCAAGTTTTTTCTCGATTCCATGCCACTTCCACGCAGGTTGGTATAGTCAATCCCTACTAGCTTAAGATTCTGGACATGTTCAATGACCAGTTCTGGTGCCAGGAAGTGATACCCACTGCTACAAGTGGTGAAATGTAAGCATTACAACATGAACACTCCCGGGGATCTTCTGAGCTGTAGCAGGGCTATTTCCGGTTGTGAAGCATACACGGGCGAGATTACCCAAGATGCCACAGTTCGTGACATCTTTGCTCCCAACTCAACCAATCCTCGAAGCAGACGGCGCTTGCTTTTTCGAAGCTAACAATGAGGTTTGTTTCAGCTAGTGGTAGTTAATAAAATTAGTGAATAATTTTAAAATATCTGATTACACATTCTTTACTGAACGTTATAATAGACATTATTAAAACAAAATAATAATTTTGTGTCGATTCATCAGTAAAATCAACAGCCAATGAGATACAAGAATTAGTAAAATGGCGCGAAATGGGGCCAGTGACGACAGACGCGTTCGATATTTGCCGAGGCGTCTCGCATGGTTTCTCGCCCTGTTGCGAAGTATTGAGTGGATCGTCCCTACCAAAGCTACGTATAATCCAAGGTTCGTGGATACTCCCACCTTGTTTAAAACTCCAGAGCTCTCATTGCGATAAATTCCAGTATCTTCAGCTTCAGTATTCT
Source organism: Lithobius niger (assembly GCA_023313725.1). Taxonomy (NCBI): domain Eukaryota; kingdom Metazoa; phylum Arthropoda; class Chilopoda; order Lithobiomorpha; family Lithobiidae; genus Lithobius; species Lithobius niger. Next base: position 3,298 of record JAHWFP010003811.1, read on the forward strand.
TTGTATTTCGTATTCTCGAAAAATATTACTAGTTTCCTATTTTTGGTTTCACATCACACACACGCACACACATACATACACATCACTTTCCAACAAGCCAGACATTGGCAATCTTGTGGTTGAAGCGAGGGCCATTTATTTTAGCTCCTCATTATCTCATTAATTAAAACTGAAACCAGATGGCGAGACTCAACCCGCTGCTCGCAGAATGAGATAGCAAGGCTTGCAATGAACGATCGTCGCTTTACGAGCAATAACCTCCCTGAATACTTGGACAACTTTGGTTGGACGTGCTTGTAATGACGATTCTTGGAAATGAAAACTGACAACTAATGCAGATAGACTATAGTTTCCAACACTAACAAATTTAAGAAATAACTTGAGAGCTTAAACTAGGGACTTTCGACCGTTCTATCGAGTCGGTTCACTACAGCACGAGAAACAGTGTGAGATTTAAAAGTACACTCCGCCTGCCTTATAACAGCCATGCGCCGATCGCCACATGCGCATGCTATCCATCACATCGTTTCGCGAGACTCTGCGTAGTAATACAAGGCCAACTAAGATAGTAGCTGCGTTCCTCAGTTACTATCTCAGTTGGCATTGGGCGTAGTGCAACAGCATGAATGCAAACATTGGGTCGGCGCAAACCGGAATGGTTTTCGTATTTTTAACAACTCACTTTATAATTTTTTTAGCTAGTGTCTTATAATTTTTCTTCGGCGATCTATTGGCATGAAAAAATGTAATTTTTACCGCGTTAGTCTGTAGCTTTTTGATCTCATGGTAATTATTAGCAACTTAGTACATGTACACACACATGAAACGTCAAGGTAGTTGTAAGCCCGTAAAGGATCATTTACTTGCAGGATGCAGTAAATGTATTTCCCAATATTCAACAGAAAATCTGCAAAAATTTTAAAACGGATTTTTAGCAAGGGATTGACTAAGGCAAGTAAATAAAACTTTGGGGACGTACTTGTTGTGGAGGATCGAGAAAAATGGCGCTGGAAGGAATGTCCCTTTAACACTAAAATCAAACGCGTGTGACGTGACTGATCCCATTTCGCGCCATTTTACTGATTCTTCCAGGTCATTGGCTGTTGATTTTGCTGATGGACTAACAAACAACCCTCTCGAATGTCAATCCAGTAGCAGTCGCCACTTGGCCAGTAATCCTTAAAAAGCACTCGCCATTTCACAAATTTTACTCGCCAAATACCAAATAGTACATCTTGCATGATGCACGGTTCTTCTAATTTATGTATTTATGAAATTGTAAAATTTTCTTAAATCACAGTATTAATGCAGATAAAGAAGTTATGTAGCCCTTAAAAATGTGAGCGTAATGCCGCAAACCGTTCATTGCTAACTTGTACAGTTCCCGAGATATCGCTCTTTGAGTGTCATTCTCTATTTGTCATTTGATAATCGCCATTTTGGCGAGTAAGCCTAAATTCTAAGTCGCCAATTGCAGATTTCCATTCGCCAAATGGCGAGTGGCGACCGACATTGGAGAAAGTTGCTAACAAACGAACGAATAATCATCAGCAAACGTAAGACTTAGGACATCAATTGTTTAAATTGCTTTAAAGTGCATTAAGCTACTAGTCCAATTGACAATGCGACTGAAAATCGCAATGTTCGTTAATCAGAAGGAGAGCACCACCACAAGCGATCATCGTAAAGCACGCCATAGTTTTGGTTTCGAAGTAATAATGTCACCAACTCTCACCTTAGGTAATCTCGTAAACATTTTCCCTTTTATAATGTGTATTTTTACGTTCAGTAAAGATTGTGCGATCAGATATTTCATATCTATTCATTAATTTTGTTAAAAACTGCTGCCAGTTGAAACAAATCTTTTTGTTGGCTTCTTAAAACCAAGCGTTGTCTGCTTCAAGGATTGGTTTGGGAGCAAAGACGTCACCAACTGAATCTCGCTCATGTACACTTTACCACCACAGGAAATAGCTGTGCTATAGTTCAGACCCGTTCAAGTGAGTGAACCGACCCAATAGAACGGTCGAAAGTCCCTGGCTTAAAGCTTTTTTATGATTTCAACCTTCGCCGCCATTTTGTAAACGTTGGTCGCCTAAAATCAAATAAAAAAAATAATCCCCCTAGGGGAGAAAAGATTGTGACGTTACAATCGCAGTGACTGTGACGTTCCGTGACACACGCTGCTCGTAAACCAACCAATGCCTTCCAAAACTACAATCAGAAATCAGCAAATTCAATAGAGCGTTCCGGAAGCGTCTGTTGAGTGGAAGTGATGTCACGCTTTCGACGCAACCTGATACATTTGCGGAGTCATCAGACAACAGCCAGCAGAAGTGATGAATTTATGCGTGCGAGGCATCCAGTGACTGACGCATCGCCTACGTCATTCGCCAAGCGTTTACAATCGACCGCCGTTTTTACCAAACAAACAACTTTCGAAACTGCACGCATGGCGTCAAGTATTGAGGCGGCTTGGTTGGATTAGGGCCGGGTTTTGGAAGGGATAAGACACGCAAAATTATACACGTTTACAACATTCAGTACTGTAGTCCTGTCCACGGGAAACATAACATACCAAGTCCTTACCAAATCATGGCTGAAGTGGCCTGAAGAATCTGCCATGATCGGCAACTGGTTGGAGGATCTCATACTAGCAAAGTCCCTGCCAGATGCGCAAGTGCGGGTACTGTGAGAGACTACTAAGCTCTTTCGGTGCGATCTATTCTGTAGTGGTTTCCAAGTTCGAATCGCCGGGTTTTGGCCTTCCTTTTACAGGACTTTTTTCTGCTTCGAGAACCTGATCGGCAATTGGATAGAGGTGCTACCAGACCTGCAAAGTAGTGGAGAGAGACGACCTGACTTCTTCAGGGGTCTCTGGCCTCTCCTGGACATTCTCTCTCGGAACTCTATGAACGGACAGTGGTGTACCCGGGAATTAGGATCCAAGAATTCAACTAAGGGGTCTAAGGAGGGGGATTCTTTAAGCTCCTCATAGCCGTGCAAAACAAATCGCTTCCAGCAATTTTTGTTAGTGTCCCTGAAATGTTTGAAAGAAGTTTAAGATTTATTTCCAATTAAAACACGTTCCTAATCTGTGGACGTTTACCATATTTTTCTCTTAATTTCGGCACTTACCCACCCACCCCCTCTCTAATTCGGGGACACCACTGGCCCCTCCCCCCTCCCCCCCCCCTCAGGTTTCTTTCAGTACTGTGACCTGGTTCGTTTGTTGTATTTAAAGTCAACAAACTCATTTGAAAATAAATATAAACATTATTACAGTAGCGTTACAGAGAGGTAAGTTCAGAGTCTTAATTAAGGGAGGTGCACAGGTGTCAAGGCGCTCGGTTCAGGAAACAAGGTGGGCCTAAATTCAAAGCAGGTGTCCAAATTTTCACAAAAAAAAACTACTATAAAATGGGCCACAACCTTGATCACATATTGTTTGGTGTTGGGGGGGGGGAGGCTATATTTTACCCTTGCACCCCCTTTGAAAAAGTTTTTTGCGGCATTGGGTAATTTGCAAACAGGCCATTAGCGAATATTCCGAGCGTATTTTACTGGTACTGTTTATAGAACAAGCTCTGTTCCAAGAGAGTTGGACTACTGCACTACACGTTACACACACTGACGCTTTGAAAATACCCTTCTGTGTGCTCACAAAGTCTGTCGAGCAAAACAGGCAAGCTGGCCCGTTAATTGCTATTAATAACTTAACATTCGCTGAGTGACGCAAGTATGACTGATGATCGTTTGGCTGCTGGAATTAATCACCAAGGAGAGGGAGGAGCCAACCAGCATGGCCCATTCATCAATTTCATAGCCATTTTTCGACAAAAAAAAATACCATTCTACAAAGTCCTCTTGCCTGACATGCTATGGCTGTTTGGCTTGACGGTTGCAAACTGCGACTTGGCGTTGAGGGAGTCATGGCAACCGTGAAGAAACGGACTGATTGATTCTCGATTCCACTTCATACCGTCCCTTCAACAAAGTCATACTTTGACTTTCTCGTCAACTCTCTTAGGTTCGTCACCCATACACACCTTCATGTTTCGTACTTTTTTAATCATGCAGGCAATGTGTACTTTGTAGCCTAAAGTAGCCTACATTTTATAGTCTAAGGGCGCATTTATGCACCGAATCGCAACGTACATTTTCTCGCTCACTAGCATTTCCTTACCACGTCCAAAATTAGTTTACAGGCGAGATGAAGAAGTGAATGAAGACACCCCCTGACATACAGGACCCAAAAGTCACAGCAAAGCAAAGATATTTAATTTTCGGCTCTATTTTGTGATTTGTTCACCTACAAACAGAACACTAGTAAGACAATGCAGCACATCATGAAAATGATACAACTCAGATGCATACGTACAATAAAATGCAAAAGAAAAACTTATAAAAACGGCGGGAGGAGCAATAAGGTGCTGCCTACTACATGACCAGTGCCATAGTGGAAATGACGTCACCCAAGTTCTAACAGTTGTGTTGCATCGTCTTATTACTGTTGTCTTTGTAGGTGAACAAGACTTACGAAATAGAGCCGAAAATTAAATATCGTTGCTTTGGTATGACTTGTGAGCCCATGTGAGTCAGGGGACATCTTCATTTACCAGCTTTTACTTAAATTTTCTAGTTGCTTCTCGTCTTTTATGGAGCGTGTAGCTTTTTTAGTTGTTTATACGTGCTGCAGATTGTTGAGAAGAAAGCAGATAGCCGTAATAGGGAGAGCATCCTTCATCATAATCAACAGACATTTTTTAATTGCATTATTATATGTTAGCGGGATTCGGGGGCTGGTGCAAATTTCTTGTGTCTGAGGGACTTTTCCAAAGAATTCTGAAGAGCATTTTTAGGAAAAATGCACAACGTGAATTGCCAAACAACAACAAAAAACATGCTCTCCACTCCCTTTAGAGTCGTTGAATAATTTCGACTGGTCCCTAATGGGTTTAAAATAAAAACCAATATGGTAGGTATTTAATATTATAACTAAGACCGAACCGGAAGCTTTTTTTTTTTAGTAAACAGTTCAGATAAATAGGCGGGACGAATTTCGCTGCGAAACTTCGTTATTTAGCACCCAGTAGTGGTGATTATCTTTAAATTGACTTTATTGGGGATCTGTTACTGTTGCAGTGGGTTAGGTCAGGTTAGGTTACATTAAGTTAGGTCTGATGAATTAAATTGAAAAAAACGGATTTTTTCTGTACGCAGCTGGGCTTCATGGAGAGTATATGTAGCGAGTTTTGATGAACTGTTTAGCAAAAAAAAAAAAAAATATGCGAACCGGAAGGTGTGAAACATACTGTTAAATGTTAATAAGTTTCTTGCCGGCCGAAGATCTTCCCAGCTGTGGCGTAACTACAATGGGGCAGCCACTCACCGACTATAGGGGCCCCCACTCACTATAAAATTTGTTTATAACCGCAAAATATTAGAAAGTAAGTTATTGCTATAGTTTCGTGAAAAAGTTGTTTCTTGTGTTGTAAAAACTTAATGGTTTTATTTTTTTAAGTGAGGGAGAGGGGGGCTTCACTGGGCTCCCGCTTTATGTGGCAAAAAAACTGCAATTTTTTTTTATTAAGGGCCAAGCTCCACTGGGCTCTCGCCTTGTACGGCAAAAATGCATTTTTTTTTTATGAAAGGAGGAGGGGTGTGGCCTCCACTGGGCTCTTGCCTTGTGTGGCAAAAGTACATTTCTTTTTTTTATGAAGATAGGCGGTCTCCACTGGGCTCTCGCCTAATTGTGTTGCAAAAGCATTTGCGGGGGGGGGGGGGGGGCTTCATTGGGCTCTTAAACCCTTGTTTGGCAAAACTGCATTTATTTTTTTAGTATAAGGGGCCCTCCAGTGAGCTATCACCTTGTGTGGCAAACACTGAATTTTTTTTTATGAAGGGGGAAGGGGGCGGCCACTTCACTGCCGCCTCCTGGCCCCAATTTTGAAGTTATGCCTCTGCTTCCCAGGCTTTCGGTCCCGGTGCAGCTGCACCGCTTGCACACTCTAGGGGATGCAATCAATTTGTTTGATTTTAGGATACGATATTGTTCTCTTTATTGGCTTCAGCAGAAAAGACAAAGTACATTTCCTGTACGGAAATTTATCTTCTACCGGTAGATAATATTGCTATGAATCATGCAATTCTACAATTTACCAACATGAACGTGACGAGCATCGCAATTTCCACCCAGAATATCGCTATATATGTGCAACTTAAAGCAGCGTACCGCCTGCCTTATAACCTTCCGCCGGCCTCAACACCCACGCGACGATCACATCCGCGTATTTACCACAGCTAAGGTAAACTGAGACGGTAGCTTCGTTCCTCATTGAATTGTGTCGTCAAAAACCGGAATGATTCTTGTATTTTAAAATCACAATTTATAATTTTCTAGAATAGTGTCTTATAATTTTGCTTCGGCGATCTATTGGAATAATTAATTTTAATTTTTACTGCATTAGCCTTCTAGATTTTTGATCTCATAGTAATTACTAGCAAACGATTAAAATTAATACTGCACACACACAGATGAAACTTCCAAGGTCATTGTAGGCGCGCGTTGCATCATTTATGTTCGGGACGAACGTAAATAAAGTTAGTAATATGAATTAGGAATGTGTGGTCCTAGACGCCACATTTTAAAACGGATTTTTAGCAAGGGAAAGACTAACTGTAAGTAAATAGGCCTTTGGGGCCATTCTTGATGTGGAGGATCGAGAAAAATGGCGCTGGGAGGTATATCCCTTTAATCAATGAACTGCATCGTCCCACGATGATTAGCTATTTCATAGTACGCCATTTGTGTTCACAGCTCGAAGAGTTGTAAACAAATTTGTAGCAAAATAAGTCACGCTCTTGTGTTTAAAACCTTGTAAAATTGAAAGTTTTTTTTTTAAATCTAAATATCAGCCGGAAAGTGCACAAACAAATTATATCGGTGGCACAACGTTGTCCATAATAAAGTGTAGTCAATAAAAATAAACATGAAGTCAACAACTGGAAATCATGGAAAAATTGCATCCGAAAACCTGAAATGCCACGTTAGGGGCAAATCAAACCGCGTACCAGAACCGAAAGAAAAAAAAGGTGGTTTTGGGGAATGGGGGGGGGGGGGGGGGGGGGGGGGGGGGGTACAGTGGCAGTGGACTTCAAGTGGAGTAGATTCGAATCGTGCGCAAACAGGTGATTTGAAGGTAGCAAAACATCGTATTTATACTATGCAATCAGATTTGCTTTGGTGGGGCAATTTTGTAACTTTTGATTTTTGAAATATGGAGATAAATTGTAGTCTTTGAATTTAGTTGGAGGTTTGCCTGCGTGCGGTTGGAAACTGGCGAGATTGGTGGGGTCGTGCCGCAATGCATGCCCGGAGTTTCTGAATTACGTCGGGCGCTTCATTGTGGAATCAAGAAAAGTAGTCTACCCAGCCAAATTTAAAGAATATAATTTCATTTAAAAAAAGCAACAAAAATTTAAAAAGTTTCACCACCATGTAATATCTGACAGCCTGGTTTAAATAGGATGTTGCGCGACCTTCAAACACCGGTACACACGAAGACATCGGCGAGACAAACTCCACATCGTAACCTATAATGTAGTATCACGGCCAGAAAACTGTATTAGAGCCCTGGTAGCACCTTGTCGCCAGCCAAACGAAACCTGACTAATTTCACCCAGCTTCACCAAAACCTACCTCGCTCACACCAACCATGATCACTTAACTAACTGGCCCGATCTACAACGAATTAGAGGGGGTACACAAAATGGACGCCACAACGCTCCCATTTCTTGAGGTCTGTTCGGGAATTGGCAAATCGTATCGGTGAAGTTTTGTACGGATATTCGCGACATCTAGCGGCGGTTTTCAAAATATAATTTTAATTTTACGTAGATTTGCGTGACAAATTTTTATGATGTATTAAAGTATTTTTAAAGAGTTTTTAAGTTATTACTCAGCCACAGTTAAGCTATTTCTCTGCGCTTGGAAAAAAAATAGCGACATGTTCGTGTATCCAGAAAGTGTTGCAAGGGAAGGAACGTTGCATTTTTGTACGGACGGTGTCGCCCTCGGTTAACAGAAAGAGGCAACATAACGAATCATCGCTTCAGTGGCATTTTCGGCGCCCATATTGTCCCACCCAGTCTCGTATGCTATTTTTCATCCAAGATCCGACCAGTACTGTAGATAGCCCTGCACCAACAAAGCATCTTTGCTGACATGTCGCTAATTATACAGTTAAACCGAACCACTCCAAATCACTCAATTTTGGTACTTACCGACACAGATCTTCATCTTGTTCTCATTTCACGATAAAAACAATGAGGGGAAATGTTTTTTTAGTTCTCTAAACACGTTTGTAGTAGTTCCCCAAAAACGTTTTTAAACCACGTAAAACGGTCAGCCCGGCCGAGTTAAAGCGGCGGCCATGTTCCCGGATAATTACAGAGTAGCACGAAAAGGTGACTTCGAGAAAGTAATGTAACGGAAAGTAATGTTCCTAACTATGCTGCCTTGCTGGCGTTGTCGGCGCTTCTTCAGTTTAGGTGGAAAAGTTTCGGTTGCCGTTTTTGATGTTAAGTGTTCAGCCGCAGCGAGCTATCGGCACCTAATTTGGAAAGAAATGAGGAAGAAATATAATTTCCGTTTCTTTCATTGCGATGCAAATCAGGTTTTCCTGCTGCTGTCGTTTTACGTGTTTTCAATGTTTTTTTTTCTTTACGACCTAAAACACATCCCCCCCCCGGTTTTTTAATGTGATGTGGGAAGAATATGAAGATCTTCGTTGGTTAGTAAAAAAGTTGAGTGATTTGGAGTGGTTCGGTTAAACTGTATAATTGCCGAAATGTCTTGCCCCAAACGTTATTTTTAGGGCCCCCCGCGCACACAACGGCCAAGCCGCGCGGCCAGGTCGCTGCGGCCAACGAGAATGCTTAGGGCGCCTGCGCACTGAGCGGCCAGGTCGCGCGGACATTGGTCGTGTCGGCCAAAAAACACGACGACGTGCCGCGCGGCCACGCTCGTTTTTCATTGATAATTCTCGATCACGTCGTGAAAAATGAACCCGGAGCAAGTATGGCGCTCTGTGGCCGCCTGCACGCCGCCCGGGATCCCAGTGGCCGCTGCGGCCAAGTATGCGTTGCTAAATATACCGTAAGCATTCACGTTGACCGCAGCGTGGGGGCCCTTACGGTATATGTAGCATCGCGCACTTGGCCGCAGCGGCCAGCCTGTTGCCGCGGCCACTGGGATCCCGGGTGGCGTGCAGGCAGCCACAGGGCGACCGTACTTGCTCCGGATTCATTTTTCACCATGTGATCGAGAATTATCAATGAAAAAACGGATGTGGCCGCGCGGCACGTCGTATCGTTATTTTGCCGCCACGACCACTGGCCGCTCAGTGCGCATGCGTGCGCCTTTACTCTTACAATGGCGCACGACTGAGAACTGAACCCTGGTCGTCCAATAATATGTCGACTGCTGTAATCACTCAGCTACCACTGCACTACAAACTGCTGCAAACTGGCCTTATAAGCGCTCAAGGCCAAGTGAGATTGAAGCTGCGCTAAGCGAGCGAGGAACACTACTTCAATCCCAGTTGACGCTGTAAGATCTACCATCAGTGGTAGTACAAGTACTGACGCTAGATGGACCACTAATCCCGGAATTGCATTAGCCCTACAGACAATTGAAGAGAAATGAAAGTTCCCGATTCGATCTTCGGCCACATGAACATACTTTTTTTTTTCTATTTTTTTCCCCCGTCTTGATGGCTGCTCACTGGTCTTCACTACAGTCCCCAGACAAACCGCTGCGGCCGGCGTTTATTTATGTATGTTTGTACTGCAGTTTCATTCTCTGCGAAATACTGCTTGTTGTTATGGTGTGCTTAACCTAATTTTCAGTTTCACCTGCATGTAGAAAAAAAATAAAAGCGGGTAGTTTAATGAGCTGAAGAGGTCGTTTGACTCGTGGTAGGGAATTAAGAATTAGCAACTATGGGGGCGTCATACTCCACGGAGAATGGCGTGTCACGTAGTACGTGCATCACAAAGAAAGGACGGCCTGTCATCATTTGTGCTGGTCATTATAGAGGAAAGTGACTGCGATAATTATTAGCACTGCATCCCACGTGTGGGTCTCCATAATTACCCTCCCCCTGAGTCGTCCAGGTTAACGTGCTGCGTTGCATGTTTCGTGCTTCAGAGACCCAGGATACATAAAATTGTATGGCACAAAACATTTCACCCTGCTTATTTATATTTTCCTGTATTATTTTTAATTTCAAAAGCCCAGTACTTTAATTCCCGGATCTGAGTAAACAGTTGGTAGAAATACTTATGCGATAATAAACTATTAGTTTTAGCTTATTGAGAAATCCTAGATGAAATAATGGGGG
>JAHWFP010003811.1:17535-38778 GCA_023313725.1 Lithobius niger
TATCACAACGTAATCGTTTTTGTACAGTAACAATGAATAAAAAAAAAAAAGGAATAGGAGGAGACGTAAGGACGTCACAGCTACGATGCTATAGGTTAAAATCATGTCACATGTTAGGCAACAGCCAACCAGTCGCGGTACATACGTGTGGACCAATGAACGAATATAGAATATTGTAAGGGGTACGACAGCAAAGGTGTAGGATTTGCCAGCGGGTGAAAAAAAGATGCTCTCAGTTGAAACAACGTAAAATAGGATCAGCATAAAAGGCAAAGAATGGGCCAAAAAGCCACAATTCGTCGGGTCTTCCTCCTTTAACTTTGGCTCGAGTTATAGGAGGGAAAAAACAGCCAAGTGAAGTGTGTTAGTGCAGCCAAAAGGAAACCCAAGCAGCGTTCAACGGAAGAAAAGGTAAGCCTATTTCTATATTTATTAGTATTGTGCGGTAGGATAGGGCAAAAATTAAATGGGAAGGTTCCCGTTTTTCTTTTTTTTCTGTAGGAAAGTAAAAATGGCAACGATAAAAGCAGTCGACTGTCCCGACACTTACTTTCTGGGAGGAGATATTTACCTCCAGATAACTGAATTTCAGAGGAAAATTTATATTCAGTTAAGAGAATATATTTCACCAGGTTGTGGATTATTGCCCGGGCGTCGTGGAATTTCGTTCACGCCGGCAGAATGGGGTGAATTCGCCAAAGACTGGGACACATATAATAGAATCGTGAGCGAACGTAGCCTACAGCAACAAATAATGACCGGCCGAACCTATGGCCCTGCGTTAAAAATCATCGTCTCTCAAAGTGGATCAGTGTATCAGGCCAAATTCATTCTGGAAAAATACGGTCGTAAATACATAGTGTTAAACTACCGACAGTTTTCAGGGTTGATCGGTTATGTTGCTGACATTTCTAGTTTATTAGATAGAAAAATGAAGGAGCTCGTACCCTCCCCCACACCAGTGGCAGAGACTTGGTTGGAGTAGTAACGTTTTGCTTTCCTTCTCACAGTCATGAATAACTACGGTTCCTATTGTGATTCGTTTCCTCTTTCTGGCCTTAATTACCAACGGATATTTCAGGATGTCAACACGGTTAAAATTAATATAGGGAAAAATGAAAGAGGAAGCCCCTATTTTAGAACCTGCACGATGGCTCGGCCTGATGGGTCGATTATACTGGAGACAAGCGAATGCTCCATCGGACGTTAAAATAGGGAATGTGTCAATTCGCCAAGTAGCTGAAAATGTGCTCGTTTTGACAGAAGGAGCTAAATGAGCGGCCTTAACAGAATATGACATTATTAATATGAAATATTTGCTGCCTCACATTTCTCAGGCAGTAGCCTGCTGGACTCAACGAATAACGGACCTAATAATCGTTCCAGCGCAACCCAACAGTGTATTCGAACCAGCAAGGTAGGGGGAATGGGGAGGGCAAAAATAACAAACCATCGTGTTCTGAGCACCGTCACGACCATGATTGTGAGACTCGAAGCGACTTAATGTTTAAAAAGATTCAGCATTGTTAAATGTAGGGGGTAAATATATGAAAAAGTTCGTTTAGACCCCATCAGCTTTTAACTGACATTTTTAAACGAGTAAGGAAAAAAAAAAAAAAGGTTTAGGCTTCAGCACTACAACACCATTTCAGGCTCGGGATTTGATAATAATCTCTTTCCTCTTTTCCAAGTCAGGGAAACATTCGCCGTCGCGAATATTTTGAGTCTTTTTTTTTTTCAAGTAACCAAAGTAGCCATGAAATTGATATTTTCAGTAAATTGGAAATCAAAGTACGCACATCGAAGTGCCCAGAGTCGGGTCATTTCCTAAAGAAAAAGCGTCGCGCTAAGGTCATTGCATGACTAGCTAGTGGTCGGCGCAGGTCGGTAGTCTTTCCTAAAAATGACTTAGATAAGTCGTGTTTGGCTAGAGCAATAGTTATTTGCGAGGCATTCGCCGACGGTGACACGAAACTGTATAAACAGATCCGTAAATCAGTTCTTGTGCAGAGAAATTAGGCTTTACAACTCCACGCAAATGCCAATGTGTGTGTGTGTGTGTGTGTGTTCATTCAGCGGGATTACTTTAAATTTTAGAAATAGTCAAGTCTTAGACTTTGAACGTTTAGCGACAGTGGTTAAAAATCTGGAAAAACAGTCATTTACTCACTACGAGCCAAAACAAAATTTATAGGGCTGTAGCCAACAAACGGTGGATGAATGTAAGCATGTACGTGACTTTTCCCTAGGGCTATTAATTTTCGTTTTTGTTCGGTTGTTTTTTTTTAACAATTTTCTTTTCTTTTAACAAATTTATTTTCTTCAAAGCATTAACAAGTATTTATGTTTCTTCGAACAACATTTCTTCAACTCCACTCGCTGCTAACATAATCGAAAACAAGTCCCGAACCTTTTTCTGAATCTATGAGGGATAAATAAGTACAAGAATGAACATCGTGTTACTAGAAATAACCTGAAAAGCCCTTTTTAAAAACATTTTACCGAAGTCAGCTGGGGGAGGAGGGGGAGGAGATGGTTGGTGGCCTGAAGGTGGTTAGCTCAGTTGTCAAGGTGGTTAGTTGCGACGTTGGTAATGGTGTTGAACCAACCAAGCTGGTCGGAGAGGGAAAGGTAGGCCAATTGTCCGGAATGTAACGCCAAATCAAACCTAGAAACGCACCTGTCATGACCACTACAAGTCCGGACAGCGCAACTTTTACTACGAAAAGCTACATCTTTTTTTTTTTTTGCTTTAGCGATGTTGTTGGTTCACTGACTACATAGCTAGAGTATGAGCTGGGACCGAGCAAAATCTGTTTTTTTCCCCTTTCTGTTTATATAAACGTTATTTTTAACGATCGATCCTCCAACTAGCATCGCGCACTAACTGACGTGTATCCAATGAACGACCTATTAGTTTCCCCCTTCTCTCTGTTCTTTTCGTTGCAGACTCGGGGAAAGAAAGAAAGAGAGAGAAATTAAAGGGACATGGATGAAGTAACTTCCACTTCTGATATATTCCCGGATAAACTTCCCTCGATTAGTTGGACGGAAATAAGAACGTCGTTGTTGCACCATGATGTAGTGTATTTTAAAAACATTGCCACCGCGACTCAAATACAACATTTGGTTCATGCTCTAGAAGCTGAAATTGAATATTTAGGTCCGCCTCACGACCATATTAGAATCGATAATGGTCGTCATATCATTCCTAGACAATATAGTTGCTACACGGACGCTGAAGAAATTGGGGAAAGCAGCATTCGTGTCAAGCCACTGACACCTCTTTTAGAAAATGTAAGAGATTACGTTTCCAGAATAAGCGAAGTGCGCTATAATTGTCTACATATCGAACGGTACGCCACGGGAATGATGTACAAACCCTGGTACGCCTATAATGGTAGAGAAGGAATGGACGTAACTGCACCAGTCGCTATCATGACAACGGGTAAACGGGTACACTCGATGCGGCACAACCACCACGACGGCGACCGGCCTTCTTACACTGTAACTCTGGAGCCGGGAAGCTTGTTCCTAATCAATCCTCCTACTAATCAGTTTTACAGACATACTGTTCCCCAGCGACCGTTATTGAAAGACCCAGCATTCACGTTAAGTTTTACAAAATGGTTGTTTAGAGAGGAACCCGACGGGGATTTCTAATACCTTCCTTTTTTTTTTTGTTTGTTTGTAATTTTAGTATGACTTCGTTGGGAATGTTACGGCATCGTTCGGACAGTTGCACGGCGGAATGGTTTAACCCGGTTCGCGAAGACGAAGTGTTAAAAGTCGTCAAATTGTTTACTGCGGGTGAAGCTCTTCGAATTTACAAAACCCTGCTCGAAGAAATTGAATGGAAAGCGCCTATGGATTGGATGCATAATCAATGCCGCACTACGTACGAAAGTGTAGCTGAAATGCCCAAATTACTGAAAGACTTGAACGAATTGATAGCTCCCCATTATTCTAGCGACGCCAAACTCTTTTCCAAATGTTGCGTCGTCAAATTTCAATGGAGAATCGACTCTTCCCCTTACGAAAATCTTAAAGACTACGCAGGTTTAGTCTTGGGTGCGAAAACCGCTATGATTCTTTTGTTTAGTGTATTTAAGGACACGTCCCCTAAATGGCGCAAAGTTGAACTTTCAGCCGGTGATTCGTTCAGTATTAAAAATGACGCGTGCAACGTCGTCGAATTCCCTAATCTCGCTAAGAGACATTGCAAACCTACTATTCATTTAGTATTTTACAAATAAAAAAAAAAAAGCAGCAACAACTGATAACTTTTCTTTCCCCTTTTCTCGTTCCCGTATGACGCGTTGCGAATGTATAAGGGAGGGGAAAAAAGAGGCGTCGTGGCACCAGCCTGCGCGAGAAGTCAAGTTATTCACGGCAGGCGATGCGCGTCACATTTACGCAGCATTTATGAAAGAAACTATTTGGCGGTCGACTGCATGTCAAACTTGAACTGTACGGTGCTGGGGAAAAGCGAAAAAATAATTCCTATGAGCAAACTATTGAATCATTTGAACGAAGTCAGCATTTTCACTCTCGGGGTTGCTGCGTGGCATTACAAAGTAAACGACGCGGCGTATAGGAATCATATAGAAAGTGCGGGGTTGGTTTTATGAGCTCTCATCTTATGCGTTTACAGTCGACCCGCAACTTCCTTCGTACAAAGTAGAATTTAGCGCCGACGAGGTTGATATTGGCGGTCGAGTTTTGTCACTTACGATTTAATAATTCAAAGAAAGAAAAAGAAAAATTGGAGCGAGGCGACCTGACGCCCGCAGGGCGTCAGGTTGCCTCGCTCGCCGCCGCCCACGAGAGCCCCCGAGAGCCGCGGGCCCTAGAGAGGGGAGGGGGAGGGGGAGGAGGAGGGGGAGGAGGAAATAAAATAAAGATGGAAAGTAGCCAGTGGTCATTCGCGTAGTGACATTTGCCTGTAATGGACCAACGTTCAATTTCTAGGACTTCGTCATTCATTGCCGACCCTAAATACGAGATTTGTAAAAGTATAATCTTGCTGTTGATTTTATTTTTAAATTGTTTGGCGTGGTGGCTGCCTCACCAGTTTAATATTCCTCGACTCAACAGCAGCAACAACGAGTCGGGATGGGTGCTCAATTAATAGTCGATTTTGCCCAGTTTCACGCGCCTTTTAACTGCATAGTTGCTGGCCCAACTGGTGGTGGAAAAACTTCTTGGGTCTTGAAATTTATCGATCATTTGGACTCTATGACGGACGAGAAAATTGAAGAAATACATTGGCATTATTCTAGTTACCAGAACTGGATGGAAAAATACGAAGATAGAATTAAATTCCATCGCGGTTTGCCGACGGACATCGCTAGCTACGATCCTAACATTCACAAGGCCCTCATAATTGATGATTTAATGTCAGCCGTGGCTACATCTAGCTGCGATATTGCCGAACTGTTTACTAGACACGGCCACCACAATAAATTTTCAATTTTCTACTTGACGCAGAATTTATTCTGTCAAGGTAAAAATCAAAGGGACATTGCTTTAAACGCTCAATACGTAGTGCTGTTGAGAAACTTAAGAGATAAACGGCAAATAATGACTTTTGCGGCCCAGGCCTATCCGTCCAAAACTAAACAGTTCATGGCCGCTTACGACGACGCCATCACCAGCCAGAAATACGGTTATTTATTGGTCGACATGCACTCGAAATCCAACGACGGGACTCGGTTGCGAACCCATATATTTCCCGGAGAAACCACTTTAGTTTATTCGACGTGAAGATCCCGATGAAGAACGTTCGAAAACATAGACCGCTCCTAGAAGCGTTGTGTAAACTCAGCAATCAACAACGCAAGAATTTATTACAACACGCCGACAAGTCCCAAGTGAACTGTATTTCCGAAATCGCCTTGAATTTATTGAATAACAAACTTAAAGTCTCACCATCCACTCGTTGTAAATTGAAGAAGTATAAGAAACAAATCCGACTTCTAGGGAACCGTCGAGCTTCGCTCAAATCCAGAAAAACTGTGCTGGTGCAAAAAGGAGGTTTAATACTGTCCTGGCTTATTCCTACAGCCTTGTCGGTTCTAGGGGGTATATTTGGCGCTAATAAATAATAATGAGTTCTCTACTGAATAGAATGTATTTAGTCCCCGAAGATACTTATAAGAAATATGCCCCAACAACAACAACAACAACTGTAGCAGCAGCCGACAGTCAACCCCACGGATTTCTGTACTTGCCGGAAGGAGGTCTATATACCAAAATAAAAGAAATTCAAGCTCGAATAGATACTATTTTAAATACCGATCATCTCCCTTTAGATTTTAAAGCAAAATATATCGGCCAGCTCGAGCAGCAGAGAGATCAATTTATCGATCAATTCAGATTGTCATCAGCCCCAACAACAACAACAACGACAACTGCCAGTTCGACTCCCGCTAAACATTCGCTTCTTCCTCCAGCTTCTCTCGGGCCGCCCACGCTCTCACTAGCCGGCACACCTCCGAAAGTAGAAGAAGTAAAAAGCAAAAAAAGAAGGAAGGAGGATATAGTGGAGAAAGAAAGAGTCGATCAACCTCCCGTTGCTAGGCGACGGGGCAATAGGCGGAGAAAGACAGAGGATTTCGATTGGGACTCTTTCCAGTAATTATAGAGAGAGGATGGACGCTTATTTAACTAAATTGTATTACGATAGTTTAGGCGAGGCCACCAGTTTTGCCCCGGCTAGAAAATTACACGCTCGCTCTAGGAAAGACGGTAAATCTTATACTTTAGCCGACATTAAAGACTGGCTTTTACGTCAAGATACGTACACCATACATAAACCTACGAGATATAAATTTAAACGCAACAAGATAATTGTAGGGGGTTTGGGGAGTTTCTTAGAATGTGACTTGTCCGATATGGTATCTTTAAGGACTTATAACAAACCGTATAGGTTCATTTTAACTTGTTTGGACGGACTTAGTCGGAAAGCTTGGGTGGAAGTGTTACGTACTAAAACTGGGCAAGAGATGGTCGAAGCCTTTAAGAAAATATTTAAACGTATGGACCATAAAGTAATGAATCTGAGCAGCGACAAAGGGACGGAATTTAAAGGGAAAGAGGTCCAGGATTATTTAAAGGAAGAAGGCATTAATTTTTTCACTACCGAAAATGAAGATATTAAAAATAGTAAAGTAGAAAGATTTCAAAGGGAACTTAAATCTAGATTGCATCGTTACTTTACGTCTAAAGGCACTTACGAATACGTGCCGGTCATTCAGAAAATTGTAGATTCGTACAACAACACCCGACATTCAATTACTGCCATGGCCCCTAACGAAGTCACGTTAAAGAACCACGAGCAATTGTGGCACAAATTGTACAGTGACGATTTAAAACAGTTGGGGCAGGCTTGTGCTAAACGTAAAAGAAAGGAAATAAAGATTCCTTTAAAGGTCGGAGATAAAGTTCGCATATCTATATCGAAAGGGAAATTTGATAAAGCTTACAGGGGTTTGTGGTCGCGGGAAATATTTTTCGTAACACACGTGTTAGTGCCTCGCGGTTCTTTGGGGCAAGTTACTGTCAGGCTTAAAGACTATAACGGAGAGGAAATCAAAGGCCGCTTCTATTTGTTCGAAGTAGGCAAAGTGTTTAAAAAGGACGGCGAGGACTATCATCGAATAGATAAAGTATTGAGAAGCAAAGGTGTCGGACGCAACAAAAAGTATCTCGTGTCTTTCGAAGGTTATAGTAAGAGTCATAATCGTTGGATCCCGGCTAAAGACTTGAAAAATTTATAAAATAATGGATGGCGATAACTTTTACGTCACCTTACCAGCGAATGCTAGTTTAGACCTTTTCCCTACAAACTCACTTAACGATTACACTACGAAACTAGCTCAAAGAATAAACCTTTCCGGTAGTGGTTGGGAAGTCGGTCTGAGTGAGATCCAATATTCGAAAAATTGGGCAAATGTAGCTTACGGCAGCGGAGTGACGTTAAAATGTGGGACCCGTACTTACGTTAAATTCCCTAGATACGATTTTCAAGAATTTGAAAAGATAGAACGTAATAAAATGCAGATCCTCAACCAGCTCGGACGCGAAGAGGAGGAGGAGGAGGGGGAGGGGAGGGGGAGTAAGACGTTAGTGGTTTTGGGCACTGAATATTCTCTAGTGGGGTACACTATGGATAACGTTTTGACATTTTTAAACGCGTACGTGGAACAAGAACTAGGTATGCCTTCCATCGTGTTTGCTTACGATTCCGTAAATAAACTAGTGAAAATCAGTCACAAGTTGCACCCCAATGCTAATTTATGTTTATCGTACAGTCTAGCTACGTTTCTGGGTTGGGGGAGAAAAGATAAAGTGATGAAAGAAAGCTATTACGAGGCTGTAAAGGACGCCACGGTCGTCGTGGAAACAGTTTTGGAATCTCAAAATGATGGAGGGTGGTGGATCTCTTACGTTACTTTTGCCTCGGATCTGGCAGTCGGTCTACCTTCGGGTTATTATCAAAAAGGCTCCGAAATTGTTGAAAGAATGAACGAAGCTATTAAAAATAGAATCCGCGTAGATAGATATCCTTATTTTAGTTACAGCGAGACTGAGGACTACGTGTCCCTTTATTTCCCCCCCACCATCTTATCACCCAGCAATAAATTTATTGCTCTAGAAATATTAGCCATAAGCTTAAACACCGTTTTAGGGAGAAGAGTAGGTTTACCCTATGACAGGTTTTTTCACCAATCCCTTACCGCCCAGCGAAAACTTAACTTGAGCGAAGGAGTGAATTCCCTCTACGTTTATTCGGACATTGTGGCCGAAACTCTAGTGGGGGACGTTCTGGCGCCTTTATTACGAGTGGTGCGGGTTGGAATGGGGGACAGGACTAACGAAATTTTTACAAAGCCTTACTACAGACCTCTAGCTCGTTTGAATTTCGAGACTATAAGAGTGTATATAATGTCGGATATGGGAATGGACATTCCATTTCAGTCCGGAGAAGTTAGCCTGACACTACACTTTAGACGTCGTCCTTAGAAGAAAAAAAAAAAAATGCGAGTCCCTTACCAAGGATTAGATCCTCGCGTATGTCTGCATCACTATTGCCCTAGCCAGAGAGGAGGTGCCGCTTATTTTACCGGGGGACGTATACAAAGAGGATCGGGGGGATTTGGAGATTTTTTGGGAGGAATTTTTCGCTCAGCCGTCCCGTTTCTTAAAAGAGGTTTAAAGGGGATAGGCCGATACGCTTTAAGATCAGGAGGGAAAATGATAGACGATGTCGAGTCTGGTCAATCGCTTAAAGACGCTGCTCGGACGAGATGGAGGGCTGCTAAAAACGATGCCGTAGCTGCTGCTACGGGAGGCCAGATGGGAACGGGTCGCAAAAGGAAAAGGAAGAGAAAATGCTGCCAGTCCGGAAGCGAGAAGAAGAAGGTGAAGTTGCTACAACACCCTCCCCAACGAAGAAGTAAACCTAGAAGAAAGGCGGACTTTTTCGATTAAAAAAAGTATTTAGGCCCATACCGTACTACATCCCTTTTCATTCCTCGTCATCATGTCGTTGAAACCAGACCGTGATTCCGTCCCATGCACTAAGGAAGAACTGGAACTTTTTACGACACCACCAGTACAAGTGACTGTAAACGACGACACCCTGGTCGAATATCACCCCTTAGCAACATTATCTGACAGCGCCCCTATCGAATTCGTAGTGCCCGGAGCTGCTGACTGTCTGTTGGATTTGAGTCAATCTTTTATACACGTACAGTGCAAAGTAGTTAAAGGCGTGGCGACGACTTTACTTGACACTGATAAAATTGGACCAGTAAATCTACTTCTGCATTCTCTGTTTTCGCAATGCGATTGCACCCTAAATGGAAAACAAGTATCCAACAGTGACAACGGTTATGCCTTTCGTTCTTATTTTGAAACATTACTGACCTACGGTTCCGATGCTAAAAATGGCCACCTTTCCAGTCAGTTGTGGCAGGGCGATACTGCCGGTAATTTCGATACTGCTAATCCTGGTGGGAGTAATAATGGTCTTAAAGAACGTGCCAAACGTATCAAAAATAGTAAAATTATAGACTTGTACGGTCGCCCCCACTGCGACCTGTTTCAACAAGACAGACTCTTATTGAACAACGTTGACCTACGTCTCAAATTAAATAGAAGTAAAGATGCGTTCTGTTTAATGACCCACGAGGCCACCCCGAGCTACCGTGTCAACATCGTTAGCGCAACATTGTTCGTTCGTCGCGTCACACCATCACCGGCCGTGTTGATCGGGTTCAGCCAAGCTTTAAAAGAAGGATCCGCAAAATATCCCATCCGCCGCGTGGAAATGAAGACTTTTACCCTACCTCAAGGTAGCTTGCAAGGGAACCTCGACAATGCCATCCTAGGAAACATGCCTTCGTTTTGTCTTCTCGGACTGGTTTCAAATAGTGGCTACAATGGTAGTTATACAAAAAATCCGTACAATTTCGCCCACTACGACGTTAATTACCTCGCCCTGCAAGCCGATGGAAAAACTATTCCCTCTATTCCGTACAAACCAGACTATACAAATTCTTTATACGTACGAAATTATTACTCACTTTTTCAAGATACCAACAAATTGGTCTCGGGCTCGCCTCCACCCATCCCATACGCCGACTACCCAGAAGGCAATGCGTTATACACCTTTGACTTGACTGCCGATAAAAGCCAAGGAGAGTGTCATTACAACCTTATTCGTCAAGGATCTCTTCGTATCGACATTAGTTTTAAAGAAGCACTTCCGGAAACGATCAATTTAGTGCTTTATATGGTCCACCAAACCGTCCTGGAAATTGATCAATCTAGAAATATCATATACGAACACTAAAAACATGCAAACTGATCAATTAAGAGCTGCAGCTAGCAGTCACAAGAAACTCGGACCTTTATTCGGTGATGTGTATGCTTGCGACCAACTACCTAGAACAGCTAGTCATTCTGCCTACATCGTTAATTTGGACCCTTCTTCCAAACCAGGGAGTCATTGGGTCGCCATCTATTTTGACCACCTCAAAGCGTCCGTCGACTACTTTGATAGTTATGGTCTGAAACCTAAAAACGTACACATCCTTCGTTTCCTACGTAGAAATTCTACCTTCAAACATTATAATCTACACACTTACCAAGGGGCGTGTAGTACGGTATGCGGCCAGTACTGTCTTTATTTTCTCTACCATAAAGCCCATGGTCTCCCCATGACACGCATCCAACAAAATTTTCATCCCATGACGAAAGACTTTAATGACCGTCGAGTCATTCGTTTTGTAAAGAAACATTTTAAATTTATCACGCCTACACCTTTCGTAGATAAAGATTGTATTCAATGTTGTAAATCCTTGTTATAATTGACTGTGAGGGGAAAAACGTTGTCAAGTTGCTGCTTTTTTTTTTTTGAGTCTTAAACTCTCTTTACTAGCTGTTTTTAAAATGTATACATTCGAGTTGTAGAGTAGGGTCTTAAACCCTCTTTTCTATGTATCTTAAACTTTGATATTGTATATAGGTTTTGTACATGCTTGTTCGTTTCAACCCATATATTGTTAGTATATATTTTTCAAGTAGGAGGTCTTCAACCTCATATACTGTTAGTGTATTTTACTGTACCCTGATTGATCGAATAAACATCCTACATGTAGTAACTTTTATTTTGTGTCCTGTTGTTTATTACTGTTCATACCCTATTCTGTTTTGGTCATATCTATTTATTAACTACGTTAACGTCTAGTTTTCTACCTGAAACCTAGCCGACTTACTTTCGACTACGCGGCATGCAATTTGAACCAACGGGGAAAAAAAAAAGCCGTTGGAACCTCTCGAACGACTAGCGATTTGAGAGCCCAAATTCGGGCGATGAACACGACACGTCAACGGATAGCATTTAACCCTTACATGTCGCAGCGGATTACGGGCCTCCTAGCGGTATCGCCTGGGTATCGGCTGGAAGAGGAACTGACATCGAAGCGAGTTGTATTCCTTTTTTTTTTTTAACCACTTATTACAACTTGTTCCGATGTTAGAAACCTTCCAAATGGTAGCCAGACCGTAGACGCGCAATATGACCGTTCGATATCACTTCTTTACAGGGCATACCTTCTTATCCCCTTCGCCGGAAGCTCCCGGGGATTACCTGCAGCCGTCAGTTCTCCCTTCAGAGAACTGGCGGTGGATGGTTTATTCTTACAGCTACCCCTCCGCTACTTCGCCAGGCTTCACCCACGTCCTGCCGTCTCAGTCTACACTACGTTTGTCTTCGACTTACATGACTATTCCGCCTGGCGCCGCTCCGTAATAAAACCTCATACTGTTCGTACATGTTTCAAACGGCTAATTTCATGTTTTTCGTATTTTTCAGGGCCATTTTGGAGACGGTTCACACCTTCTACCCTATCCTATCCTACACCACTCACCCGCACACACAACTCGTGGAAAGCCTAGCTGAGGATCAGGGAGTATTGCTAGTAAATACATTACCTACTGTTCACGTCTTTTTTTTTTTCCTTTACAGGCAAGAAATGGTTTCCAAATCTAACAGTCTACGTCTATACTTTTAAGGTAAGTTCCGACATATACACTTTTCTGGTCTTATTTCCCTAGTATTTTTCTAGTTACTTAACTATGGTTTTTTTTTTTTTCCCAGCCTTGTTTCCAGACTCTATAATAACCTGACTGAAGACCAACTCTACCTTGTAACAACCTGACTGGAAACAACTCCTAAACTCTACCCGGCAACAATCTACTTGAAGACCGACTCCAAAACTCTGCCATCTCCTATACCATACTTGTTAGGGGTTTTTTTTTTTTTTTAATATCCTTGTCCCTTTATTATTGTAATATATACGTATACCTCCCTACACTTTTATTAAACCTTGTTCGTAAAACATCTCCGTCTATCACTTTTACACGTGCATGCACACACCTTAGGAGTAGAGTATGTATGTACCTTCAGTTATTTTTTCTAGCTACCATCCAGTAAAAAGGATAATTGTCCACGGACATCTACGAGAATCGGTCAAGGGGTTGATGTTAACCCCGGTCAATACTCGTAGATGCACCCCACCTCATGTGTCAGCCGGTTTTTGACTGAATAGGTCCTTAAAACACTGACTGACACACAAATGCCTCACGGGAAACATGAACCTGACAACTATACACCCCCAGCTCAATACACAACTTAAGACAGGAAGCCAGCCGAGTCGAGCGCTGCTAGCCTGCAACTACGTTCCATCCCGATCCCAGCAGCTCAACACCAACCCCTTTAGCTCTTTAACGAGGCAGACACAAACATTTTCTCGATACCCTATTCGGTTACAAACCTTGTTAACTTACAGCTGTGTCTCTACGCTTTTATTTTGGACTCTCAACTTTCGCTATAGCAGGCTGCTTGCTCGCCTTCCCTCTTTCTCCCTAACGACCGCCGCTGATGGAAAACAGAAGTCGGCTAGCCAAGGAGGAGGGAAAAGCCCGCTATCCACTGGCCGCGCAGGAAAATTGTCAATTGCCCACACTCGCAACGCACAACTGCCCGGAATGAGTCCTGGGCTTAAAGACGGGGTGCCACACCACCAAGAAACTCGTAGATGCACGCGCCTACCCCCCCAGGATTAAAATGTGCCCCTGAATGACCATCACTCCCAATACTAATGTGGTAAAAAACTAGACACCCCGGGTCATAACACTACTTACCGTTTTCGCAAAAGGAACTGTCCATTAGCAGCATTTAACACGCATACAAATACATATAAACATACAATCAATTGGAAAAGTATATGTTTACGCTCATATGTTTACGTGCATGTTAAATGCTGTCTGTGGATGTTTCCGTTACGCCGTTTCAGAATGGCTCAGTGGTAGGACCTATAGGCATTCGGCTTCAAAGGTTGTGGGTTCAATTCCCCACTCAGGCAATCTGACATATAAGTCCAAAAGGCAACGTAAATAGGGTTGCATCCGCATTTATTTAACGAAAGCAATAGACAACGTTCCCGACTGGGAGTTGAACCCGCTTACTAGACCGGGTGACTAATAGGTTGTTTTTTTTTACACGGAAAGTCCTGTTCCGAAGCGTCTGTACAGATCTCAGGCGTCAGTCGGATCACGTTCTTGATCGGCCAGGTTTTGGTTAGCTGGACAAGTTTTTGGTTACGGGTTTCTGATGTAATATGTTTAGCCGCAGCGTCACGTAATTTGGGGGGGGGGGGGGGAAGAAAAAAAAATAGAAAATCATCATTTTCTTGGGATCCGGCCGAGCGTAATAGCTGTTCAGTCTTTCTCAGTGGTGACCTAAGATCACAAACATTTCTCACGTTCTCCCAAAGCCAGTCTTTAATGCAGACTGTGTGCGTCGTTTACCTGTACAGTGTATTTTTAACGTGAGTCGTCCCAGAAAATATTGGTGACCAATCGTTTCGCATTTGGCCGCATGGGGTCGCGATACAGAACGAGAGATGGTACATGTAATATTATCGTAGACACTCCATTGGGCCCCGTGGGCCTTCCTCTATGCCGCTCCTGTGAAAAGTCTGACTTTTTCCTCTACCCTCCCCTACCCTCTCAGACAATTCGAGCAAATAGTGTAGTGACTCATCCTGCTTCAGCTCTTACTAACATCAACATTGGACGACCAGATGCTGGGACTGATGACCCAGCATCTTGGTTGCCTTGAGCTGATCTTGGATGAAGATCTTAAGTGTACCCTGCTTCTATTCTTACATTATTGCCTAGCAATACAGCAAGTGAATGTAAGAATAGAAGCAGGGCACACTTAAGATATTCATCCAGGCTCAGCTCAAGGTAGGTAATCAAGATGCTGGATCATCAGTCCCAGCATCAGGTCGTCCAATATTGACGTTGGTAAGAGCTGAGGCAGGATGAGTTACTACAATAGCAAGAAAAAACTTGTGTGACATGTTCCTTTATTCTCAGCTGATACAGCAGTGACAATAACGTCATATTAGTATATGCAACTCTGCGCTAGAGCCAGCAATTGGGTTAACTGCAAGGGGCACTGCATAAACATGATTTGGAAAAGAAGGACGTCTTACTGAAGCCAATGCCGTTAGAAGGGATTTTTTAGGCCTAAAACACGCGATTATTGTCGATTTGTTGGCTGTTGCGCTGAAATTTTTAGCAAGCGGAATCTTTTCTTTTCCGAATACAACCTCTCAGCATAGGGATTGGAGAAAAAACGGGTTTTTTTTGTAGGCCTAAGAAATCCGCTCTCAAGGACAGGCTTGACTATAAAAGCGCCGTTGTTTTTACCTACATTTTAATCGAGTGTCCCTTGTAGCTATTTCTCCAGAATATGCTAGTCTCGTGCCAATACGGCGTCATTGTCTCTGCTCTATATACACTTTTTTTTTTAATGAATAAAAAGCCTGTAAGGTACAACATGTATACATTATTCTCGCAACGTTTCGGATCTGTATTCGACCCTTTATCAAGCGTATAAATAAAACAAATTTTGGAGTAGAAACTCAAGTCATGTTTAAAATACACAACAAAATCCAACAAACACCAACGAAACACAATGCACCAGAAGGACCTAAGACCGGTTTGAAGACCCACAGCCACAGCCCCGATAATAGTCACATAATGCCCATTAATAATCAAATAGCGGGAGTATACATTTCGACTCTACACAAACTTGGAATTATAGATTTTTCCCGCTAAGGGTGAGTGGTATATAAACCACCTGGCTTCCCTCCTTTGGCAGGTAGGCTGTGGGTCTTCCTATTGCCCGGTTTGAACCGGTCTTAGGTCCTTCTGGTGCTTCGTGTTTCGTTGGTGTTTGGCGGATTTTGTTGTGTATTTTCAATATGACTTGAGTTTCTACTCCAACAATTTTTTATTTATACGCTTGACAGACCCGAAACATTGCGAGAATATAGTACACAATGCGTGTTGCACCTTACAGGCTTTTTATTCATTCAAATCAAATTTCGGTGCTTTTATCTTTCATTTCTATATACACTTCATTTCATCACTTCAATCCAACTGGCTGTTCAGTGCTGTAGGTTGCTGATGTAGGTTTGACGCACTCCCACCCGAAGCCATGGCGTCAGAAGGCGAGAGGGGAAATTTTGCTAGGTAATTCCTGAAATTCCTAGGATCTTTGACATGCACAGACATGAGCACGAGGCATCACAAGGCCCTTCTCTTCCCGAAAATTCTAGAAGTGGCTGAGATAAGGATCGAATCCAGGATCTCTTGCACATGAGATGACCGTTGCTTCAATTTAGTTCTTACCCAAAAGGATCTTGATACAATTTCTATTAGTAGGTCACATATTGAAGTGCCAACGAAAACGATGCCTCATGTTTTTCCAGGGTGAATTGGGATCAATTTTGGTTTGTGTCGGTGGTTTTTTAGCTCTTCTCTCCAACACTATGATCAGGGCAAGATAGTCAATTATTTTTTCACAGACGTGAAAACGTCAGTTCTGTTTCTTTGTTTCCTATTTACTTGTGTACACCTTAAGGCCGCCCGCGCAGTGGGCAACCAGGTTGCGCGGTCAGTGGTCGTGACGGCCAAAAAACACGGCGACGTGCCACGCGGCCACGTCTATTCTTCATTGATGATTCTCGATCACGCGGTGAAAAATGATCACGGAGCAAGTATGATCGCCCTGTGGTCGCCTGCACGCCACTCGGGATCCCAGTGGCCGCCGCGTCCAAGTACGCGTTGCTACATATACCTTAAGTATTCTCGTTGGCCGCAGCGACCTGGCCACGCGACTTGGTCGCTGTGTGCGCGGGGTCCCTAATTACCAAATACAAACTTTTGTTTTAGGTCGATTTCCATTCCGACCTGGGGGCTGTCCAAAAAAGACCCATCTGGACTTCAACTGAAAATAGAAAAAAAAGTCTTAGTTCAGTTCGAAAATTAGTATACATTGGCATCGCCAGGAATTTCCTAAATTTCGAGTAGGGATTGGGTTGAATATGTTTAAAACAGAGTGACTACCAAATACCAAACATTTAAGCCTAAACCGTGTCAAATACCTTTAATTTTATTTTGAAAGAGAAAACGTTAGATGAAACTTGTAGGTTTTCAAGTTTAACACGTGATTAAGACTTGTTTTCGGTGTGAGGTGTTTGAACATACTCACCTTGGATTAGTATTTTTCTTTACGTGCAAATTTATTTGAAAGAGGTTCTTTTTTTGCGTTACCGAAAAAACCTTGAAATCAATCTTCATTTGAAATTTATATCTCACAGTGAAACTACGTGCTCAGAGCAGTGGCGGACCTATATTTATGACGTGCAATTTACATAAAGGTGTATGTTCTTAAAATGAGCAGGCGTAAATAAAGAATAAATCGCAAGATAAAGGGTAATCGAAGCAAACTGTCTGCATTAAAGACTGGCCTTGCGTGGATGAATGCACAATACACAAGTCTGAGTAAGAACGAAAAGACCTTCCTCGACTAGGACTCGAACCCAAAACTTCCCGCCATCCTCACATAATTTCGAGACATTAAAAGCTTACGTGAACGCAAAAATTTGCAAACCCCCGACTAAGGCCACCCACGCACTGAGCGACTTGGTCGCGCGGCCAGGTTACTGCAGCCAATGAAAATGATTAGTGCGTGGTTTTACATAAACGGTAAGAATTCTCATTGGCTGCAGCGACCTGACCGCGCGGCCAAGTCGCTCAGTGCGCGGGCGACTTTAATCTAACTCTTAGCACACACACAGTACCTCAGACTAAATCGGAAAAATGGTAAAATATACACCCAAGTCGATGGGATGTGAACTACAAAATGCAACAAAAAAAGTCCTCAAAGAGCTTCTTCGCCCCCAACCCCCGCCGCAAATTCCTAGTTCCGCCCTTGCATTTAAACAGAAATTAACGTGAATTTCTCGATTTGAACAACAAATTTCTAGCGATGGGCGTCGCCAAAATCCCCCCTTAACGCCACTGCACATGTATATCCTAGGTTACATTCTAAACAGCTACAAAGGGTGCAGTTGTTTAGAAAATAGACGTACACACGAAATTTTAACAATCGTATTTGCACAAAAATAAACAAACAAAGGGGACGGGGAACTGTACAGCAACGAAGATTGCAATTTTTGTTTTTTGGTAACAAAACCAATATCAGCATCCGACGAAAATTTATCTGGTCAGTTTTTGCATCGTCGCAGACAAGATCCTGGCTCATTTGCCGTATGGTAGTAGCAAGAGTTATGAGACGATTTTAAAAAAAATATAATGTGCAATATGGATATTGTTCAGTACACCACGCATTCAGACTCTTTATTAGTGTCCTGTTGGTATATCGGCCGTTCCAACTGCATACGTCAATTACACGTTTTTTTTTTTACTCTACCATACGACACGTCAAAGTATTAATGCATTGGTAGTACATTATTGTTATTTTTTTTTTTGCGCCGAACTTAACGTTCGTTAACTAACATTATATTTTTTACGGTATTTGAGCAGATCGTGTACTGAAGATGCTGTTCACCTATATCACACACCTCTGTTTACAACACGTGGCAGTATCAGGCCTGGACCAATGTCAACGAACCTAGAGGTGAGGAGGAAGGAGGGGGGCAGCGTAATTTGCGTCCCTCCATTTATTTATTTTAGTTATTTACACTTTTATTTTGTAGTTTATAACCTTTATTAATTTGTAGTATTTTTAAGCATTTGTAGTGCTAAGCACTGAAAGTGCATTTTTTGCATTTGTGAAGACAATTTGGCGCCCTTAGTCTTTTTTGGAGGGGAGGGCTTTGGGGCGCCCCCCCCCCCCCCCCGGGTAGTGCATATGGCAGTGACACATTCTGTGTGGAGACTGAGCTTGTTGAGTGTTGTGGAGCCTTACTGTCCGTGTACAGCGTCTTCAGAGTGTGCCATTGAAACCATACAGCAGTTAGGAAAGTCATGGCAACACGTTAGCCTTGGCTGCTACGATGGGCGTTTGTTTTCAGGTTATGGAAGTTGCTCTTTTCAGTCTTTTACACAAATGTCGACAATTAATTTTATTGTGGTGAACGATTAAAATAATATTGAATGTAATTAGCTAAGGGATCTCATCGCGCTGGCGGTTCTGCTGAAAGCTTCCCCAGTGGCATCCATTCTGGAAACCTGGAAGCAAATGCACTATAAACAATTAGATTTTCAGGGAATTTTTTAAAGGTGTGTGAAGCTAACTAAATTCTTTCACTACGATCGTGTAGGCTGTATGAGTATAAAGTGCTCTTTAAAGGTACTCAAATACCACGATGTAGTTATGTACAACAGTGCCGCAATTAACCGTTTGCAAGGAAAGGTGCTGCACTGCAGTGGCAAATCTTGAAGCCCCAACTTTAATTTTTTTTTGTATTGTGAATTTTGAGCCACATACCTCCTGCGATTTTTTACCCTCCCCTCCGCCTATTACATGTACTAGTGGAAATGAATTTCCCTAAATTATCTGTAACGGGCTTTTGCCTCGTGGAAGGATAGTGCTCCTACCACATTTTATAGTGTTTTTTTTTTTTTTTTGCATATAAATCTTAATAACTGCAACGGCAAAACAGCCTTTTATGAATGTGGATAAATTTACCGTACATTTTTATTCATACGCATTTCGTTGGTTGTTTAACAAAAACCGGTAAACGGCGATTACAGTGGTTTTGCAAAGTCATTTGAAGAAATAAAATCACACCTGAACCACCACGAAGAACACACTTCACAGTTCTACTAGAATTTTCGGAGAAAATACCGTTCTTCTTCTTCAGAAATACACGCCACAACACGGAGGAAAAATAAGTTCTCTTATTTTTCTTATTTTTTCTCCGTGTTGTGCGTGTATTTCTGAAGAAGGAGAACGGTATTTTCTCCGAAAATTCAAGTAGAACTGTGAACTGTGTTCTTCCTGGTGGTTCAGCTGTGATTTTATTTCTTGAAATGTCGTTGGTTGTTTTAAATGTTTAGTTTTTTTGGTGTTATTGCAATTTTTATGCATTTAATTTACCTATGAATGTTGTATGGGTGAGAAATACTCATAGCCTCCCACGTGACGTTCCCTTTAATACGTTTCTCAGATCTATATATAGATCAACATAACCGATTTATTCAGGTTAAGTTTGCAAGTTAGGTATACAGTTTGCATGTGTTGTATGCGTACAGCTAAGGCAGTATCTAAAAATACTAATACTGTTTAAGATGCATTGTGAGTATGTGCTAGCATAACCATTGTTGAATCATGCACGTTTGCTGCATTTTTTACATTTTGATAATTCCCTTCTTCCATTTTTCCTTGTATTGAGCATGTCGAATGATTTTATCCTGATGGATTACTCATTTACAATTGATATTTGCGGGTGTCTCTGGAGTTCCTTTACAACGCTTACGTACGCATGGATGCAAGCGGTTGCAATTTGTGCCATTTACACAAAAAAGTGAACTTTAACTTCATATTTATTATCAAGCTTGCACTAGTGTAAATCCGTCAAATTTAAGATGTTAGGGAAGGTGTGGTGTGGATATGATTCGAGTGAAGTAAATACCGCACGACACCTCCAATTGATATGAATTGACTGAATTGTTAGGCAGTCTCAAAGATTCACGTAATGATAACATGTAGTATGGTTGAGCCTAAATTATGTCTACACTTGGGGGTGGGGGGAGGGGGGAAGTAAGAAGTCCCACTGGATTTGCTGTGAGAAGTGTGGAGAACTATTGAGGTCTCCAACTTAATTTTGAAACGGTATTTCATAGGGGAAAAGACTCCTTCGGCTTGAAAGCAATGGGGGGGGGGGGGGAGACGGTCTCCCTCGTCCCTCTCTGGATCGACGCCTATGTATACTCCGTACGCGATTTGTAAACTGGGCGTGGCTCGCGAGCAGCTTGATTGTAGCGTACTTTTTCCCGGAGTCGGTGTGCCTTGTGGCTATCTATAGACCGCACCAAGGCTTGTCTGTGCGCGATCACGGTTTTGTTATTTGATGCCAATTTTTTTAATGTCGCTTTTTTAATTTTTTTTTATTACAGGCCTTCTCCATCAATAGGGAATCGGGGGAATCGAAAACAAACAAAAAATATTGGGGGGGGGGGGGGTATAAGATAAATTTCGGGCTGAATTTAAAAAAGAGAAAATACTTTTTTTCTTACCGAATCTCATTTTAGCCTCGGTTTTCTTTCCACTTACTGTCATAATTTCCGATTCAGGCCATTTCAGCAGTGGAGTAAATAAGGATGGTGGAGTAAAAGGGCTTTGGG
>JAHWFP010003811.1:44855-61067 GCA_023313725.1 Lithobius niger
CTCCCCCCCAAAAAAAAAAAAATAAATAAATAAAAATTGGCGTTTTTCATATGCCTATTGTCTGCAGATGAAATCCTGCAGCCAAGATTAGTGCTGTAGCCAAATTAAGTTAATTAAGTCACCACTTGTTGTAAGGAAAACGTGCCTCGATTATAAAGAAAAGACCCGTCGGGTTAAAAATGTTCTATAAAACACCAATGTTCTTTACACCCATCTTGTATCAAGTTTCATACAATAAGTACGATGAATACATTGTTTCCTTATATGCCCACATCCGTAACATAGTCAGCATTTGAAAGACAAGAAAACAAGAAACCAGGGGGCAAGGCTTTTCTAGAGTTTATTGAAAAAAACTATACTTGTAGTGTTGGTACTACACGTTTAAATTCTTGGTACTACTAGCGTTATAACCTTGTACACTTACTTACGTTATGGGGAGTCAGATGCTGAGGCGTTTTCAGAAATGTTGATTTTTGAAAGTGCCATATTTTAGGTCCAAACATGACTTTTCTTCCAGTTTGGTTAGTGTTTTTTTTTTTTTTTGCGTGACCCCCCCTCTTGACGGACCTGAAAAATGTGTGACCCCCTCCCCTCGATGACCCTCCATTTCCTCCCCCCCCCCCCCGGCGATAAACAATGACCGGTCCCCAATTTGGGAGTTACCACCGTGATGAGGGCTCGTGATGAACAGGTATTAAAAAGAAATTTAGAGCTGTTTGAAGAAAATGACGATCTTTGCCATCGCGATTAAATGCCAGCTGCGAGAATGCAAAGACGAGTTGTTGCGTAAACGCACCGTAACGGCATAAAACCTACCTGCTTAGCAGGGTTAAATGAATGGGGGTGCACAGGGCCGTAGCGAGGGGCACTTGGTTGAGGGGGGGGGGGAGACCCCTTTTTTTCCAATCTCTGACACTGAAAATGTTAGTAGCACAGCCGGAAACGTAATTTGGAAGAGGTCCGACAAACCCAACTATTTTGGAGTTAGTTTCGAAACAGGATAAAAGCTCCGTCGCAGAAATCAAAACCCAAGGTCAGCTATTCTGTTAACCACGTTAAATTGGTGCTTGAACCAATTCAAATTCTGGCAGGAAGTGTTGCAATACTCAACGGGAACGCAACATAGAAGTAAACAACCCCCACCTTCATCATTAACAAAAAAGAGGATGGGAGCGTTGGGCAACCCCCCTCCCCCCCTCTCTGACGGTGTAGTTGAAGAATAAAATAGGTGGTGTGGAAGTGGATGAACAACGTAAAATAGGTCAACTTCGGCACAACCGACGATTTTATCGATCCGTAAGGTTTCCCAAGAAGACGTAAAAAATGTGCGGTTGACGAGAGAATTGTGAGCAAAGTTGGCTCCATAAATGGGTGACAGTGAGTTATCGAGATGTCATTAGACGCCCCCTGCCCACCATTCATGGTACCTCAAGTGAAAAGAACATTTCGGAGCATGAGAATACTCCCTCGGCTGATGACGATGACGCTGTTCAGTTGCCACCGGAACAGATTTATGCATTCGATCAGACATTATTATTAAACCAAGCAACCATTTTTGTTTTGACTTAAGGGAGTTTTATTATTATTAGAGATCAGAAGTTTTCTAAACAACAACGTTAAAAAAATCTCTTTTTGAAGCTTGGATTTGGCAAAGGTATGTTACGGTTGCTTCGTGTTTGCACCTCCTAATTCTATCTATCTATCTACATATATAATTACACAAAATCCGCAAGGCAGCCAGCAGCAGCAAGCAGGACATACGAAGCAGTCATCTGCTTCTGCAGCGCAGCCAGCAGGACATACGATGCCATCTACCGACGGAACGGCAAATTATAAGAGTAGCAACCAAGGCCCGCTGAGATAGTAGCTGCGCCCAGAACGCAACGTCCAGCAGCGCGAACATACGATGCCATCTACCGACCGAACGGCAACTTAATGGGGGGGGGGAGTGAGACGACGCGGAATGAGCGAGCGAAGCGAACGACACCGCTAGTCTATATATAATTATATAATTACACAAGAGGTCAGACAGCAGGCACAGCCAGCGACCAGCAACGGACCACGGTCTGGTTGGAGGAATTGCATTGAGGGAAAGCTCTTCAGAATGGCATGCTTCTGGAAGGGGCATCTTCGAGGCCGCCTTGAATCTTACTTATTTTTCGCCAACATGAACATATGGCTGATAGAATATAACAGCAATGATCATTACAGTGGGGATCAGGGGTAGCCGTGGAGGGAAGGGGGGGGGGGGAGGGGGATTCGAGTCACATGATATGCTGGTATTTCTGCAAGCATGAACATGGCATGCAAGAATATAATGAAAGTGACCATTAGGAAGAGGGATCATTACCAGTGGGGGTGGGGGGGGGGGGAGTCTGCTGATTGAGTGAGCAAAGCGAACGACAATCAGCGTTTGCTAGCCAGTGTGCGCATCTTAATTCGGTGAACTTAGTCATGCGCTACCATACATAATCAGTGTTGCAAACCGTGCATTCAACACCACTGCTAGTCTAGACTGGATAGGCTTCAGACGTCATTAGGCTTAATCTGGAGCTTAATATTAAAAAGCGTACACGTCCGAGGAGTGTCCGTGTTGTAAAGTCTGAGGGAGAAGCTATGTATGACGTGAATGGCGTGTCTCAAACTCCATTTTTAGGTGTCATTATGCCAATAGGTTTACGTGAAAATTTGCTGTTGCAGTTTCGTTATAGTTGGACGGTAAGAATTGTAGGTAAAATACGAAATGACATTTTTTTTATAACATAAAAGAGGCGGCAGCACTGTTCAATATATATTTGCACAGAAGTGTTCGCTGAAATGTGTTCTTTGGTTAGAACATAGGAGTTGAGTTGTGTTTTGGTGGATAAACTTGACTAAACCGGAAGTTTAAGAGCGCGGCGTCGAAGGACGTACCGCCACGTCAATCGGCACTCGCGGCCGCGTGATCGGAAATTTACACCCAACGCACTAGGTTTAATCCCTCTAAACCATCTTTCAACATGGCGGAGAAAGCAGACGACGCCTAGTATAACGCGTTACTAAACTGGTATAACGGTACTAAATTAGATTTAGTAATTTATTCAATTTTTCTGCTGCTACGACATTTTAACTTGGTTAAACTTACTGTTGTCACAAAAAGATGACTCATTCTACACTGGTTTTCTTGCAAATATCATGCATTCATAAGCACCCCGTCTCGTGTTACAAAAATACGATATTTACTTCCCCAACAATCGGCGTTAAGGTTTCGTTCGACTGTCAAACTTTGTTATAAAACACAGTGGCACGTACGCCTGGCAATATAACAATCTCTTATCTTACCTACGTTTGACACATCATAAACAATGTAGTACAGGGCGTATTTCACAGAAAATTCCACCGCCTACGAGCGGATCAACCTCGAATACCTCATGGCGGCTTGGTCAGGCGGAAGTAGCAGACGCGCTTTGTATTCTGGGTACATTCGTGAGTCACGCTTGCCATCGAAGACTACGCACTTCGGCTATGCATTTGAGCTGGGAATTGCTTATCCATTCAGACACAACTCAACTCCTATGGTAAGAATTAACGTAAAGCTTTTTGCTAGAGTAGGCTATCCTCAAAAACTTCGGCGTAAGCTGCCCAGTTCGCGTGGTGACTAGCTAAAGTCAAACGTATAAGGCCATGCAAACATTTGGTTTACAGGCGCGCGCGATTGCCTTAAATTATTGGGGGTCACATTTTTTTTTATCAGAAACTTGGTCCATCCCGAAAAATCATATTTTCGCCAAATTTTGACTGCTGTTGGCATTCCAGTGCACCATTTTAACCGGCTGGTGGCAAACGTTTGAATGATGTAAATTTCGAACCTCTCGCTCAAACTACTGGGTAGTCAATGCTCACCCCTCGGCTCGGCTGGAGCCTGTAGCCAGTATCCGCCGCGGTAGCGCAGTGGTTAGAGAGTCCGGCCTAGTCAGCGGGAAGTTCTGGGTTCGAGTCCCAGTCGGGGCAGTTGTCTCAGATTAGTGGATCTTGTATTCTGACAAGGCCAGTCTTTAATGCAGACTGTTTGCTTTGCTTACTTGGTAGTTATCTGACAAAAACTTAAAAACATCGAGTACTAGATAACATAAATAACATATTAGCAGAATATCATATATCTTTTAGGATTGCTGCATACGTTTTCAGCTTTGAGCTACGTACATGTCAAGGAAATACGGTCAGCTAAATACAACTGACCTGGTGCTTCAATTTGCTATCTTGCCCGTAAACCAAAAGATTGAGTATATATCCTAGAGATTGCTACTTCACTTATTGGTTCACTGCTGGAAATTCGGCTCTGATTCTAACTTTTAGTAAAAGTATGGGCCATCAGATATTTTATAATGATTCCTTAATTTTGTTCAAAGTACCGCTGGTTGAAGAAACAAATCTCCTAGCTTTCCCTCGGCAAAACTAATCTCGAGTCAAAACATTTTTCTTGGGTCTCCCGAAATTACACATTCGTAACGAAACGATGCATTCAGAAGAATTAGAGCGTCATCCAGTGGCACACCCAGAGGGGGGCAAAAGGGGCATTTGCCCCAACCATGACCTGAGATTAACAATAAAACTGAGCAATTGCAGGAACATCCATTTTTTTCTACTACATTAGAATTAGGTCCCTCTTTTTCGCCTCAATTGGGGAAATCTTTGTTGTTTATTACAATGGTCTCAACAATCCTTGTTCCCTGGAATTGGAATTCAAATTATAGTTCGTTGCATTTGAGTGAACTCTAATCCGTTTTTATTCGTGTACCGTCGTAGCTGTGAGTATGAGGATACGAGCTCTAATGCTTTTTTGTTCAGTTAATATTACCGTAATTGTCTCAACAACCCAAATTCGTTCTCGAGCGCAGTGTTTTCTCTCATTCCCCCAACCCCAGTTCGAAAAATTATTTACATCGAAGTTGAACAAATGGTGAGGAATATACTGTAACTAGCATCGTACCCGGCTTAGCCCGGGATTTGTTTGACCCGTGGTTGTTTCCCAGTATTTGCTCGGTGCTGCCTGATCGTTCACTGCAACAGTCGAATTTTGTCTGTGTAACACTCCCCCTTTCCGCCAATCCTCTCCCTCCCCTCTCCCCTCCTCCTTTTATCCCGTCCTCTCCCTCTCGTGTTGGTTTCCTTCCCTTCCTCCTCTTTGCTATACGTAGTTGAATGTGGATGGTTATTTGAATCCACCTCACCTCCAGAAATTCTCTTTTATTGAGTTAATGCGTAATCGTATGCTTGAGACTGTTAAAAATGCGTTAGCTTTCGGACCCATTTTCATATTTTTTTTGCCCCCTCCAAACAAAATTGCTGGATGCTCCACTCGCGTCATCACTTTTACTGTTGACAAAACGGAGCAAAGCAGTTGTAAACAACCCGTGATGCATTGGAACTAGACAGCGTTGTGGCTCATCTTTTCGGTTGCGTCACCGCATCTTGTTTCTTTGTCCATTTGGTTTCGTAGCACGTCGCTGGATGGCGTTAGGATAGTGTTGGGACGAGCGGTTTTCCGACTTTAGTTTTTCAGCAGACAGAGCACCCGAAAATTTGAAGAATTTTTGTTGGAAAGAATCAAATTTGGAGTCCGTTTGAAAACTAATGCTGGTAGAAATTTGACCGCGCATTACATCCATCTTGATGTTTACTAACGACGCGGCAAATTTTGGCATTTCGAAAACGACTGGTGAGCAAATCGGTGAGCAGCTCACACGAATCTAGGAAAAAATGTCCGAGGAAAAAAGGTCTGGGGAATAAAGGTCTGCATAAAAAGGTCCGGGGAAAAAAGGTCCGTAGAGAAAAGGTCCGGAAAAAAGGTCCGGGGAAAAAAGATCTGGGGAAAAAAGGTCCGCGGAAAAAAGGTCCGAGGAAAAAAGATCCGCGGAAAACACGTCCACGGGAAAAACGTCGGCGGAAAAAAGGTCCGTGGTAAAAAGGTCCGAGGAAAGTTACATAGCACGACGTAGGCACTGATAAATGCTATCTTTAAATGCTATCTTTAAATATATAGGCCTATATATGTATATGTGTGAACATATATACCCTGACTATACAATTTAATAATGCCCTTATTAATTAACGTAGACCAATGTGATTTAAACTGTCTTGTCTCGTTAGGGGGGGGGGGGGGGGGAGATGAAGGAACACGTAGCATAAATTGAGAAGCAATGTTTGTGCGGCCGATTATTTGCCGCATGTTACCCTCGCCCTCACCATTGTGAAAATATGCTCAGCTCTGGTTTCTGTTAAAGTTTCTGTGAAATATTTTAATTTCATATCACTCCTTTGAGAGGCCGGGTTGCGTCCAAAATTTTTTTTCCCGGTTGGAGTTAATGTCTCTTGACTAGGCTTTTTTTCGTATTAGAGCAACCTATGTACAAGGCATAGGCAGAGAATTGAGACGTAACGCGCAACAATAATCTCATTAAAAAAAATAACTTTTACGACATTAGCCTTTGTAGTGCTAGTTTATTTCGGACTGATAAATATATTTCATTAACCTTGAATTTGATGAACAATTTAGAAGTTATAAGCAAAAATTTTTCAGTGCCCAAGTCGTACTATTTAACGTTTCCTCGGACCTTTTTTCCTCGGACCTTTTTTCCACGGATCTTTTTTCCACGGACCTTTTTTCCTCGGACCTTTTTTCCCTGGACCTTTTTTCCGCAGACCATTTTTCCGCGGACTTTTTATAACGGACCTTTTTTCCCCGGACCTTTTTTCCGAGGACCTTTTTTCCGCGGACCTTTTTTCCTCGGACCTTTTTTCCGCGGACCTTTTTTCCTCGGACCTTTTTACGCGGACCATTTTTCCTCGGACCTTTTTTCCCCGGACCTTTTTTCCGCCCACCGCTCACACCACCTGTGCATTTTGTCAACTTGATTATTCTTCAACAACATGTCCCATTTTAAATTTTCGTTGTTAAAACCACCTCTGGTTATAATGCTATTAACCAGTGACGGTGCTAGGGGTGGGCCAGGGTGGGCTATGGCCCCCCCCCCCCCCCAATATTTTATGACCCACCCGCCGGCCCACCTGACCCAACACTCAGGCAGGTCACCACCATAAAATGAAATAATAATAAAAAAAAACTTGCAGGCTAAATTTGAAATCAAATGAATAAACTGAGCTTTTATTTCTTTATTGTATTTTAATTATTAATAATTTATTTGTGTAGTAACTTAGCAATGTATGTGATCCTAATTTATTTTCCAAAAAAATTGGACTGCGTTGAAGCTTACGTTACGTTCAGGTTGAATTATGGAATAAAAGTGTCTAATGCAGCTGCCTTGAGAAAAAAGTCCTTGACCCACTCTGTATTCAGATGTGCCTTCTGTCGCCCCCCCCCCCCAAAAAAAAAAAACAATTCAGTCCTGTCGCCGTCACTGCTATCAACGTACAAAATTTGGTTTTCATTGATGCAGTGGTTATTTCGTGATTCGGAATACAATGGTTGCATTGGAGCGGATTCATAAATGAAGCTCGGATTCAATTAAACTTGGCGAATCTGGTAAAACCTGCTGAAAACGAAAACATCCCGTTTCAAAAACTGCCTTGTTTTCCTGTTTAACGGAAAGAAAAGATCCTTTTGTTTTGAAGACGGAAGGGCAAGCAGACTCTCCCTCTGGTGGAGGATATAAGGGTGTGTTGGAGGGCGTCTTACCACATTCTGCATAAGCCTTGTTTTCGGGGGGTGGGGGTGGGCAACGTTCCTGACAGGAATGATGGATCCCAAATGAGGAAAACGGAAACCCCACTGCGTTGGGGGGGATGGGGGAGCGCCCTTTTTTGCGCTTTTCCAGCAGAAGTCGCGTGAACAGTGTGACGATCCTATGTTTGGCTATGTACGGCGTCACTATTTGGTACGCACGTTCCTTAATTATATACTCCAACTTTATTTAAAGGCACGTCAACCATGCATTTGTATTTATCAGGCTGCTACGACAGCAGTGAATCGGGAAAACGTCCTGTACACGTCTCGACAGCAACTTCTTAAGATTACTTTATCTCTGTTGTAACTTAACTGAACTGCAGGCAACAGTTGCTGATTTTATAACCACTGACTGTGTGAAGTTCAGTAACAAATCAGTGATAATATCAAGAAAAAATATTACCGTCTAGCTTAGCTGCATAAACAGAGTTCAGTGTATAAAGAGTATCCCTACTTGAAACTAGGTAGGGGAGAGTTAAAAACCCTGAAAGTACCTGAATTTGTGAAGAGAAAATTCAAGGAGTTGAATTCCTTGTTACAGGTCCTGAGTGTCCTTGGTTTATTTTAATAATTAATTTATTTATTTGTCGTTTAAACTACGGATTCTGGTCTTCAGTGGCATGCACCGGGGAAAGGAGTAGGCACCAGGCCTCTGCCCTTTACGCAAGATGCCTTTTTTTTTGTAAGAAAAAAGTCCCCGAGAAAAAAATTTCCACTAAAAAAACCCCGCCTTTTTACCAAACCTTCCCGGGGGGGGGGGCGGCTACGGCTGGTTTTAATCAAGGTAAGGGCACTTTTTACGTTGACACTTTTTTCAGACTTCAAATTTTACTAATTTCACCGAATTTCTAGTCATCATCTTCTTCAAACCATAAATGGTAGTATAGCAGAATCTAGGAAAAAAGGTCCGAGGAAAAAGGGTTCGGGGAAAAAAGGTCCGAGGAAAAAAGGTAGGAGGAGAAAAGGTCTGTGGAAAAAACATCCGCGGAAAAAGGTCCGTGGAAAAAAGGTCCGAGGAAAGTTAAATAACACGACGTAGGCACTAATAAATGTTGGCTTTAAATATATAGGCCTATATATGTATACGTGTGTGAACAGAAAAGAATACCCTAACTATATAATTTAACAATGCCCTTATTAATTAACGTAGACCAATGCGGTTTGAACTGTGTTGTCTCGTTGTGGGGTCGGGGCCCCCAATGAAGCAACACGTAGACTAATTTTGGAAGTAAATGTTCGACAATGTTCGTGTGGC
Source organism: Lithobius niger (assembly GCA_023313725.1). NCBI lineage: Eukaryota > Metazoa > Arthropoda > Chilopoda > Lithobiomorpha > Lithobiidae > Lithobius > Lithobius niger. The sequence goes on from JAHWFP010003811.1 coordinate 53,834, forward strand.
CGATTATTTGTCGTATATATTTACCCTCACCATTGTGAAAATAAGCTCAGCTCTCGTTTCTGTTAAAGTTTCTGTTAAATATTTTAATTTCATATCACAGCTCTTTTGAGAGGCCGGGTTTCGCCCACGATTTTGTTTCCCGGTTGGAGTTAATTTCTCCTGACTAGGCTTTTTTTTCGTATTAGAGCAACCCATGTACAAGGTAGGCAGAGAATTGAGACGTAACGCCTAACAATAATCTCATTTAAAAAAAAAAAACTTTTACGACGTGAGCCTTCTACCTTTGTAGGGCTAGTTTTTCTCGGACTGATAAATATATTTAATTAACCTTGAATTTGATGAACATTTTAGAAGTTATAAGCCAAAATTTATCAGTGCCTAAGTCGTGCCTTTTTCCACGGACCTTTTTTCCACGGACCTTTTTTCCACGGACTTTTTTCCTCGGACCTTTTTTCCTCCGACCTTTTTTTCCCCCGGCCCACCGTAAAGCCATGCGAGGAGAGGTAGAACTGCCTGCCTTCATTACACCATCTTTCATGGAATATTTGTTCGGCCAGGGCCCCCCCCCGCTGGTGCTCTTCCCCCGGCCCCCTCCCCTAACTTTTCGAAAGTCTGTGGGCCCCTAGCTATGCGGACAGCACATTTCCACCTAAACCAATCAACATCAAAATTCAACGGGTCTACTTAAACACAAGAACAAAAATCAATGCCTATTAGCATATTTACCGCCCCTTGGCTCCGTTTTTCTACTGAATGAAATTCTTTGTTTGAATTTTAGAAGACTTGTTCTTCGTATACATATAACAAAAGCTCATTTTGTGATAAAACACACCGTGTGTCTGGCGAGCGAACTGCCTGAAGCAAGTAATCGAATAAGAAAGTGTGGCCTAATTACATATACTTTGTGTTGAGCACCATTTTTGCAAAGTCATTATGATTTCATCTCGTTCACCAATTTCGCCTCAAAAATGAATTTTGTTAAAGAGATCAATGATACAACTTTTTGTTGTGGAAATTTCGTGCATTACAGTAATAAGCGGGGATAAGAAAAAAAAAGCAGATGTAGTGTAAGCACGTCATATTGCAATCAGCCAAACGTAAAGCACTTAACTTTAATTGGAAAGACATTTTCAAGTATGAAATCGACGACTCTTGTATGGGCTTAGATGGGCTTCGTTTTGATGTACAGCATGAAGGGTCCGTTAGCCTACTTGGGTTCAAGTCGACGCAAGAAAGAACCACCGTCAAGATACATAATAGTTAGTCAGTGAAGACGTGCTCAACGAAGGTTATTAATTTCGGTTATTTTGCAGAGCCATTGAATGAGGACGATGATCATTTCTATGATGGCCGTTTCGTCGAATTTTAATCAGTGTCTTAATTTTCCCGAATAACTTTTTTTTTTAATTACGTGCCTCGCCCGCGTTGCCGCGCTCGCTGCAGCTAAACATGTAATATCAGAAACCGCAACTAATCACAAATTGCTCCTAATTAGGGATGCATCTTTCTCCAATGTTAGATTTTAAAGAATTTTCTCGATTCGGCGAAACGGGAATTCCCCTTTCGCCGAATTTTAAGCAAGGCTTAATTTTCGGTGAAACGTGTATACACCATGGCAACACATCCTTGCAAGTTGAACGTAGGATTATCCGGTATTTGGGATTATCACCTAATAATCCTAGGTTGAACCTCCAAACCAACCACCCTTTCTCAGGGTCTGGTACCATCTACTTCAGGATGTAACTGGATTACAGTGATTAGGAATGTAGACGAACCAACAATCACCACTTTTAAGAAAGTATGGACAATACTAAAATGGCAGCAACGAACGCCAAACGTCGATATGAAGCATTATTAGGGAGCGTTGTGGGTTCAAAAGTCAGGAACGCCTGAAAGGAAACGCTGAATTTGTCCTTGAGAGAAAGTGGCTCGAGGCGTTTAACTTGTATTATGGTGTGACGTCAGCCATTCAATTAAGCCAAATGGCCATTTGCGCGTGGCTTTTGTCGGCTTATCTCACCTGTCGACCAAGAAGGGGAAGAGCACCCCCGACCCCTCTCCCGGCCTCTTTACGAATTAGTCTCTGTCAAAACTCAAAAGCCGTGTACTGGCTCCTACAACGTTCTAGGACCAAAATAGCAACACAAAGCAACCGAGTTTTGTTTGGTACAAGCATGGACTTATATACTATCACACTACGTGTCCTATATACTATCAAGCTCCATGGTACAAGCGTAGGTACCAGTGACGTTAAGCCCCTCTCGTGCTAGAGTACCCCCGGGGGAGGGGGAAGGGGAGAGAGAAAATTCCATAATTTTTTGTATAAAGTATGAGGTGCATACTATCAAGAATTTATAGGGTTGGTGAGGAGAATTTGTAACTGTGACCCATACTGAAACGTCTTATATGCATTCGCATTAGTTCAGTCTTAGTTTATAGAGGGCGCCACGTGTTTTATGTGGGAATTTTTACTCAGTTTTTAGCCTAAAATTGAACTAAACTACACGAAACTAGTTTATATTTAATTATTGTTTAGCCTAGCTTAGTTGTAATTTAGTTTACTTTAGATTTGGGCTGAAAAATGAGCAAAAATTACCAGATAGAACATGTGGCGCCCTCTGAAAACTCGGACTGAACTAATGGGGAAGAATCTAACGTGATTCAATAAGGACTTTTTAGAATCACAAATTCTCCTCCCAAACCCTATAAATTCTTGATACTATTAATTTTTGTTTGGCCCAAGATTTTCTTTTACATTTCATTGGTATTTTATACATTGGTGCTACTTGACATACTGAAGCTAAACTGTCTTTCGATATTGTCAGAGTGCCCTTATAGGCTTGGTCGTCCAACTAATATTCGCTCAGCCATTCCTCCACCCTCCAGACATCACGTAAGTTGTGTGCTCTACCTAAGATGATACTAAGAAAATTTAGGAAACATAACTTCCCCTTGAAAAAGGTAAAATGCAATTATTGTCTCCTTTAGATGACTATATCGGGACAGAAATGTAGTACTGATTGAGTTTCATTAGAGACACTCAAGCCACTGCATTCAGAAAATTTCCTCTACCGAGCACTACAAAGAAGCTAATGAGGTGTCTAGGCACAAGGAATCTAATTTTCTAAGTAAGAAGATTGATAGTGGATTATGCTGATATAGCTAGAGATTTCTATGATTTAACCCATCCAAAGAAAGTTTTAAGTGGGGAAAACATCATACCAAAGTCTCTGAAACCCTAAAACAGAAGTTGCTCACTTCTGATACGCTTTAGTTGTTTAATGTCTCCTGTCCTTTTGTAATAGAGATGGACACTTCGCAGATTGTAGTTGCAGGGATACTTTCGCAAAGAATTTGTCTAGAAACTAGAATCATCGAATCAGCTATAGGTCTTTGAAACCCAGAAGATTAATGGCTAGCTTTTGAGAAGGACGCACTCAAGTGTATTCATAAATTGGGAGTTTATGTTGAAGCCACTCATTTTGTCATAATAACAGACAATGAAGCTTTAAAATAGTTGCTTAGCAACAAAAAACAACCGGTAAAACGGCCAGATGGGCCATAAAGTTGCAATCTTGTGAATCCACTGTGATTCATTGTAAGGAAAAGATAAGTTATTGGCTGACCTGTTATCCAGAGAAGTACAGCAAGTTCGTTACCTTGGAGATAGCACCATTATTGATCTCAAGCATAATGCTACATTACTAAGTGAGCAGGACAAGGAAAAGAAAATTCATCGAGTAAAGTCTGTTTTTTGAGATGCTGTCTACTTGCATAGCATGGATACGGCAAAGTTTATAAAAATGTGTCCCAGGACGGTCATTATACATGAAGACAGGGCTGGATTAACACATTTTGGGGCCCGAAATGTGTTTGAATCCGGGGCCCCAATCTGTACAGGGTAGGTGCGTGGCCCCCAAAAAAAACGTAAACTTAAAAACGTCCAAAAGTCCACGGGGTTTTTTAAAGAGAAAATGGGCACCACGTTTCTGGATAAAAATTACCATTCTGTCTAAAGTTAAGTCAAACTTTTCGGAAAAAAACCTGTAAAAAATTTCAAACTGAACTGTTATTCGATCGGTTGCAGAGCATTCGCAAGTATACAAGCTACAACGTTGCAACCTGACGGTCAATGTAAAACTTGTACTCTTTTGGACCATACGTAGACGTGCCACTCAGTTAATGAGCAGCTTTAGCTATTTTGTTTGTTGAAGGAGAAGAAAATTAGTTCGATGAAGTTAACAAAACCTAATCTGAAAATAAACCTGAGACAATCACGACATCACCATTTTGAAGAAAAAAAAAACAGGAAAAAAATGGAGTATGGGGGTCCGAGGCAGCTGCCTCATTTGCCTCACTGATATCGACAGTTGCTTTATTACAAGGATCCAGTTTCTCCAAGAAGACAGTGGCAAGAAGATACATGGAGAATCTATGTACCACACCAGCTGAGATCAATGTCTCTGAATCATGATCATCCTCATGCAAGACCTCTGGAGATTACGAAAACCTTTATTCTTACTAAGAAATATTACGTATTGGCCACTGAGAGCTTTTTAGCCCAGTTAAAGATTACGTAAGATCTTGCGCAGGGTCAAATGGATAAGCATTCACAGAGGAAACCTGCGGGTTTATTTCAACCAGTTGTTCTTAGCTACCCAATGTATATCCTAGGAATTGATTTTGCTGGACTACTTCCAGAATCGGCAAACAAGCAAAAGTACATTGTGACAATCTTCGATTACTTCTTCACCAAGTTTATTTGGTTTATCCCAACAAAATTTTGCAAAGCAAAGATCACAGCAATCATGTAATGCGAATGTGTTAATGGAACGTGGCTCATCAAGATATACAATCTCTGATAATGGAAGTGGTTTTGTGGCAAAAAAGTTTAAAGAACTTTTACACCATTCTGTGATCGATCATAGGAGAATAACGGCCTTTCTTCCACAGTCCACAGTCCGATGTCTTGGAGAGGGCAAATAGCACAATAAAAGCTGGTTTACGATCTTTTTATTAGCCAACATCAAAGACTGGGCAAAATTTCTTCCCGCCCTAAAATATGCAATCAGAAAGTGGTTCACGACGGTACAGGAGAAACTCCATATTTTAATGCGTGGAAGCTTAGACACCCTTAAATGTTTCTTTAACTATTACGCCTACCAGATAATAGCATTAGTCAAACAATAGAAGAATTTTTGCAAGGAACAGGTGTTGGATGAAGCATGGAATTTGGCAGAGGCACACTTAAGTGAAGCAGCCACAAATTCATCTATAGCCTATAACAAGAAAAGAGAAGCTGTATCTTTTGAAATTAATGACTTGGTTAAGGAAAAGTCACACCACGTCAAATAAGGAGAAAGGAATCACGAAGAAAATTGAGCAATATTTATAAAGGACCTTAATTACCACATTATTCAGAAGATCACCTGTAAACTATGTATTGGTTAGGCTAGTCCTTACTGTGTTCTGATAAAGCCAGTGGCTAATGTAGACTGTTTGTCGGTTACATTTACCATTTCAAAATAATAATTTATTTGTGTTTTCATACTACTGCAACGTCGGCGTTTCTGTGCAGATCAACTGGTCTTTCAGCATGTCACCCTTGTATTTGAATACATCCTGATCTAACTTCCAAACATGATGAATCACTCGACAAAAAAAAAAACGGTCGTTAACGAGATGTGTCAACGGTTGATGGCTTGAAATCATATTTTAACGATGACTACAGCCAGCCACGTGGATTAAACTTCGTCATGGGTTTCTTGTGGCAAGGCAGCTTGTTTACAGGATTGGTCATTGAAGAACCTATACCTTCAATATGCTGACTGTAATACAGAGGGCAGGACAATTGCCCGGGGCGTAACCAAAGGAGCACTTAAATGTTGAAGAAAAGTAACTCTTGGGAAATAAAAAGAATAGAAAAAATATTATTCAACCTCAAGTGCGTGTCGCCTGACCATCCATCTTTTCATAAAAAAAAACATGATATTGCAGGTCTCTTTGTTTTATTACAGCGAGCTCAATTTATTTCTGGAGTTCAGGAACATTTTGAGTTTAACTAATCTTTAGCCAGCGGGAAAAATCAAACGTGAATATTGAAAGTATGTAAAACAACCATGGGCACCCTCAGGCTTTCAAATAAAAAAAAAGGGGAGGGGAACCCAAATGAGTTTTTTTTAAAGGACAAAAAAGAAACATTTTCAAGGGATAGTGTAAGTAAAGGTAGACATTATTTTTCTGTCCCTGCATTTAGACGTAAAAAAAAAGTAGTCTAATAAAACTAGTTATGGCTAGTCCAGGCAGCACTTGGAACTTCAGAATCAGAATTTAGTATTGCAATCCTCACGGCATTTGCTTTAATGGTTTTTATTCATATTTTTTTGTCAACCAAAAGGGCATAAAAATGAAGGGGGGGGGGGGGGAATCAACATGCCCCAATGTCTGACGCCCTTGTTAAATTATACAAGATGCATTAATCTGTAAAACACAATATACACCAGTACTAGGAACTATTGAACGTTGGGTTTGTTCACTTTATTGGCACTAATCTGTAAAATACAAGATACACCAGCAACTAATGAACGTTGTGTTTGTTCGCTTCATTGTAACTAATGTGTGAAATACAAGATAAGCCAGGAACTAATGAACGTTGCGTTTGTTCACTTCATTGTAACTGATCTGTAAAATACAAGATAGGCCAGGAACTATTGAACGTTGTGTTTGTTCGCTTCATCGGAACTATAGTCTGTAAAATATTAGATATGCGAGGAACTGATGAACGGTTGTGTTTGTTTGCTTCATTGTACCTAATCTGTAAAATACAAGGTATGCCAGAAACAGATGAACGTTGTGCTTGTTCGCTTCATTAGAACTAGTCTATAAAATACAAGATATGCCAGGAACTAATGAACGGTGTGTTTGTTCGCTTCATTGTGACTAATCTGTAAAATAGAAGATACACCAAGAACTAATGAATGTTGTGTTTGTTCGCTTCATTGGAACTAGTTTGTAAAATACAAGATAGGCCAGGAACTAGTGAATGTTGTATTTGTTCGCTTCATTGTAACTAATCTGTAAAAGACAGGATAGGCCAGGAACTATTGAATATTGTGTTTGTTTGCTTCATTGTAACTATAATCTGTAAAATACAAGATAGGCCAGGAACTAATGAACATTGTGTTTGGTTCATTGTAACTAATCTGTAAAATACAAGATAGGCCAGGAACTATTG
>JAHWFP010003813.1:0-13767 GCA_023313725.1 Lithobius niger
TTTTGCGTTCTTATTTGAAATGCAAATAAAAGTTTTCTTTCCTGAGGTCAGGAATAACCTTCTTGATTTCCTTACTGAGGTCAGGGGTAAGGGTTATTATAGTGAGAGGGAATGGTTGTTGGACTGAAAATTTCGACGTGTAGCATTTTTTTTAAATACCCTGTATGTAGTAACCATGGCAACAGTGTGGAAGCAAATCTTTTCCTCGCGACACGAGGTACGATTAGTGCAACACGACAGCATCGATTGATAACAACGAGGAAAAATTTTTTAATGCAATACAAAACGTCGAACTGATTTCTGAATGCCAACATTCGATGGTCTGTTTTTGATTCGATAAACCCGAAATGAACGCCATACTGGGTTTCGAATTCTCGCTGCGATCAGCTATTTATTCTACCGTCGTCTGATCACAGCTAGAAGCTAGCGTTTGTGCGAGAATATCATCAAAATTCCAGGATACCTGGTTAATTTTTGTTTCTATTGCCTATTGAAAAATACATTACCCAATTATTAGCATTCTCCTTCTCCTAATGCTGTTTCAACTAGAGATAAAACAAGTTCTTCCGGTCCGCTAGGCTACTGCGCAGATTCACTGCGCAGCCTCCATTGCATATATAGTCGAAGCGGAGCGACAGAGCTCACCTTTTTGACACCTCTACCTGCCCAAATGGCCACGAGAGGGGAGGAGGACAGGAAGCCGGGTAATGTATTTTTCAATAGGCAATAGAAACAAAACTTAACCAGGTATCCTGGAATTTTGATGGTTTTACTTGCCGTGAAAAATACATTACTCAATTATTAGCATTCCCACAGACTTCGTCAAGGTGGCGGGCGCCATTTGATCGGAGTCCCCTTAGCTAGCGGCCGGCCCCTGTAACGCAAGGTTAGTTTACAGTGCTTCCAAGGGTTAGAGTACTCGGTGGGTGGCAATAAATGGCCCAACACGGTACAAACCGTCGGCATGGTGAGACATGTCCCGGAGGTAGTGGGACGTAAAGATGGCAGGATGGCGCCAAGATGCGGATTCCATAATGTCGGTAATGGAAATATTGTTAAAATGTGCCCAGGACGTGGAGATGGCACGAAGCTCATGTGCCGTGACTCTGATATTGTGTGTGACGCAATTGATGTCCATGGCTTCGTAGACTTGTAGGACGACAGTTTTGATCCACGAAGCAATCATTCGTGCAGAAGTGGTTCCAGTCTTGCTGCAGTTGGGTACGATCCTGGTGGATAGCGGAGATTGCTTTCAGATAGAAGCGGATGGCCTGAACAGGGCAGGACCATTCTTGGTCATCCCCAAGGATGTGAGATAGGGACAGGATGATGAATGGATGTGAACGTTCAGTTGGCTCGGATCTTCTTAATCTGTGCCAATAGGATAAAGAATTCCTCCTGTCGAAACGATTCTCCCAGTCGCTTCTCAACTCACATAGTGACTGTTTTTGTTGCAAGCTGGCAGAGCTAAAATCGCCACCATGTTGGAATTTCAGATGATTTCTAGCACCTATCTACGAGAAGGTGAAGACTAGTCGTTGCGTAAATGCGCCCTTAAAAGGTAGGGAGCCACACGTAAATTTGAAAACTGTTCACTTGTTGTTGTTCTTCTTCTTGTTCTGCCACCGTTTCAGAAAAAAACTACTGCACCTACCTATAATCTGAAACATTATCTAAGCCAGAAATTTCCTGGTTTTTCGTCCTCAAAGAGACCACCTTTTCAATTGGTCGAGTCTTCCCGGATTACAGAACCCTGAACAATCAGTTTTATTGTTTTACATTGTTTTAACCATTGTATTTAGGGAACAATGCCAATCAACAAATATCAGTGAGGTACCCGCGAAGATCATAAAAAGATGGATTAATTAAAATTTTCGATTCTAAATAGCCTTTAAACCTTGGTCACTGAAATTTTGACATTTCACTTTCAGTGTCGTTAATTACCTCCTTTTCTCGTTCTTTTTTCAGATTAACTAAAATATGATGGGATTTGAAATTTGTTAAGCGTTTAAAATATTTATACTAACACCTTTTATACCAACAATTTCGTAGCTAGAAAGGGTAAACTGAGAAACACTATTTGTTGATTCAATATCAAAATCTAAATAAAAGTAACAAAGATTAATTTGATATTCTATTTATTTCATAACACTACTAGTTATAATAAATTACTATATACATATACTATAACAATATTGAGCAAGGGTTTTAAATCTTCATCATTAACACTGTTGCATATGGCAGGTACTTGTTAATGGAGAGAGATTTGTATTTAATAAGCAGGCTTGTAGGATGACTGCTTGTAAGATGGTTGCTGGTTGTAGTGGGCATAAGTAACTGGGGCGTATGACTGGGGCTTGTAGGAAGGTTGATAGGAAGGCTGCTTGTAGCTTTGTTGGTGTCCGTAGCTGGGTTTGTAGCTTTGTTGGTGGCCATAGCTGGGCTGCTTGTAGCTTTGTTGGTGGCCATATCCTTGCTGGTGACCATAGCTTTGTTGATGACCGTAGCTTTGTTGGTGACCATAACCTTGTTGGTGACCATAGCTTTGTTGGTGACCGTAGCTTTGTTGGTGACCATAGCTAGGTTTGTAGCTTTGCTGGTGGCCATAGCTGGGCTGCTTGTAGGTCTGTTGATGACCATAGCTTGGCTGCTTGTAGCTCTGTTGGTGTCCGTAGCTTGGCTGTTTGTAGCTTTGCTGGTGTCCGTAGCTGGGCTGTTTGTAGCTCTGTTGGTGTCCGTAGCTTGGTTGCTTGTAAGATTGCTGCTTGTAACCTCCTTGATGTTCAACGTTGGCATGGAAACCATAGTCGTCAGCCGTATAGGTTACAATACGGGTGGTTCCATCGGGTTCAACAAGGGAGTAGCTGCCGTATACGTTCTTTCCGTCCTTGACCTCATCACGAGACTGGTAGTTGTAATGGTGGTCGTCCTTTACGTCATAGTTAAACTTGTAGTCAATGTTCTGTAAAAAAAAGTCCATGTTCAACGATTTGCATGTAATGTGAGGTTTACAATGAGTGCATGATACTTATTACAACAGTAAGTATAGAAAGTACTAAGAACATGTTTTTGAATGCACTAGCCAGTCTTACGCGCTGCAAGGCTCAGCTATTTAAATCTCAATGTTTGAATCCTACTATTGGAACTCTATTTGTTATTTTTTCCGTTCTCATTAGGGAGCGTTCACAAATTACGTAACACTTTTTTTTTATCAATTTAGACCCCTCCGTCCCCCTTTGTAACACAAGTGTAACACTTGGCATGTCGCAAATCTTGGTTACTTGTATGTTTGCTGGGGCCAATGCCCAATCTTAGTCTAGTGTGGCTGATCTAACACAGGTGAACATTATCTATGTCTTGTAACTTAGTTTCCGGTTCCTGCCTCTAGAACCTTCTAGAAGCTTCCATTGCCCATAATACCCTGGCTATTTCGCGGTTATCAGGGGTTACCAAAACGTATTTAAGCAAGGGGCCAGCATGGAAAATCAGAAAGCCTTCGGGCCAGCCAACTGGCTGGTCTTTTTCGACTCCTGCTAGGTCTCCTAGTCAGGGAGATTTTGGCTGTTAGGCCTCTAGTAGGCCTAATTTTGGTTAGGCTCTTTTCCCCCAACCTAAACTAAGCCTTTTTATTAAGCTTCTTAGCCCTAACTTAACTCCAAAATTCCCCAGCTTCCCTTAGAAGAATTTGTTCAGCCTAATTTTGGTTTAGCTCTCCCACAGTTTGTTATTTTTCGTCATGGCATACTCCCCCCCCCCTTTCCCCCCACAATTGTGTAGATTTTTTTTATGAATTCATTTTTATAATCTGTACTTAGAGGCAAAGGACCGGTGATTTTGAAAAAAAAAATGTTAAGTCGTGGTCAAAAGTTAGAAAAATAGTTTAGCTAAAAGAATTTAGCCAATTAACCTAGAAAAAAATCTAGCAAAAAAATAATTTTTCGAAAATTAGTGTGTTACGTAACACTTTGTCATTTGTTGCATGCCCCCCTGATAACGCATGGTAACACACTTACTCAATCCCCCCTCCCCCTCCAGGCGTTAAGTAATTTGTGAACGCTCCCTTACAGTCGAAGTTGTTGCATAGTGGTGAATATAATGTGACTTCGACGAAGTGACGATCTCATGAACTTCATTTACCTACTAGATTTATTTGACGAGCTTTATTCGAATAACTACGACATATTTTAATTTGACCTATTTCAGTTTAATCTTGGTTAAAACATTTTTATTAGCATTATAGTGCCATATTAACATTCAGCTTGGAATGTAGACAGCATCTATTTACGAGATGATGAATCTGAAGTAGTGGTACAAAATGACACGTACTCTAAAATTCCATCAAAGTTCTAACCAATGCAGCGAGACTGGAATCAAATTGTTTTCAAACAAACCGACCAACAACCAAAAATAAAAATAAATTGGTAGAATAAAAGACTAAAGAAAATTGAAGAAGTTGTTAGTCTACACATGGGCATGTTGTCTTATAAAATCGTTACCTATTTTTAATATAATGTGCTGAATAATTTTTCTATGTGATGAAGGAAATGTGCCCAACAAAATGTACTGAAGAAAATTTTTATGATGGGTTTGTAAAAATCCGATCTTTAGCATCACCGTAATAGTATGCTGTTGGGCAACAACAAGTCATCTCTTTACGTGACAACGAATAAAGACAAATGGCAAATGAACGCCCTTGGCGCTTTCTTTAACAAACATTAAATACGAACCAATATTTTACTGCAACTTTATACCGACAATTTTTACTGTAACTATTTCCACTGTTCGCACAAGCCTACTAGAAATAAAGCTATACTAACTTTTCCACGAAAAAATACTACCGAATGTTAAACAAAATCTATCAGCAAACAACTAATTCATATCTCACAACACAGGAGTAAAAAACGGAAAGTATTTTGCTGGTAGACCTATGCCGTAAATTTATGCCGTAAATTTATGCCGTAAATTTTTGCAAAAAAAGAAATTCGGTGTGCTCTTAAATGAATGCTTCACGCGAATTTTTGAGTAGTGTCCGCGCCTATTTTTTTAATAAAAGACTTGTCACTATTTTGATAACAGTTTAATTCGTTACAACACAACTGAATTGGAAAAAAATTCTGATTTTAACAACAAATAAAAATGAATTTTCTTTTACATTTAACTTGGTGATTTTTTATTTCAACAAAAATAGTTGGTAATAAATTATTTTGAAACAGTAATTTCATTTTTGTGTGAAAAAACCGAAAATTCACAATTTGGGTAAATTGGTTTTCGACTGTATTCTTGGTTTCTGAAATTTGAGGATACTCGATTATCCGAAAAGCTGAATTTAACGATGTTCGGAGTCACTTCGTGTTTTTTTTTTCCAAGAGTTACAAAAATTAAATTAAATTTGAGAAAATAAAAACATCGTCGTTGCTTTCTATGGAAAGCAAAATAAGCGTTGGTATTGAATGTTACGGGAAATGGACAACCACAAAAATGCGTGAATATTTACCTATTTTTCTGATGGAATAATTGGTAAACTCGTCTGTAGGTGTACACAAATTAAGAATACGCAAAAAAAAAATTGAAAATTTCAACATGCCATCATATCTTAATTTTGTAAGTTATGCCCAAGTTAAGAATCAGTTTTACTTCCGTTGCTTATCTGATCTCAGAGGTCGCAGCCCTAGAAGTAGAGAGAAAGTGAATATATTATACTTACATCATAATGATGGTCGTAACCCTTCTGGTAGCCATCGGCTAGGACCAGAGCGACCAAACAGGAAAGGACGAAAGTCTAAAAGAAAAAGAAAAAAAGCTTAAGAAAAAGTAAAACAAAAACAATTTGTCGTTGCGTAACAGATATTTTATACAACTCAGACTGAATAGAGCTCTGCTTCTGTAGTGGGTAAAGGGTGTCAGTTACTGATTGTTCTAAATTAAGAGGAAGTGGGGGGGGGGGGGGCACCACAACTGTCAATTTCAGATTTAATCATATTTTTTTTCCTACTCTAACAAAAAGCGATCGTGGCGTCTGAGAGATGAGAGAATTCGGTTAACTCCCTGAAATAAGCTTCTCTGATATGCCCAAACATGCCATTCAGGGTCTCCTTTACAGTAACAGGCTAATAATAGACGTCTGCAGACGGCCAAGGGGTATATTCTGGCCTATTCTTGACAATATTTCGACCACACCATGATCGAATGTTCCTATTCGAATCCACACATTACTTGACTTCTTTACGGTTGAAAATGTTCAGTAAGGTTCAGCATTGAGCACGTTCATGAATTACCCTAAATAAATGCTCAAAATGAATTTCTTCAGCACTAATCAATTCTTACTTATTGAATTTCGGCTATTATGCAACATAGTGATTGTAGTACTTAGTATTATTATTTACAATGAATTTAATTTGATATTACTTCACATTCCGTTTGCTAAAGGGCGTAATAGCGGGCTGATTGTGGATATAAGACGGTAGGCCTCAACCCTAATTGACATAAGTGCAGACACGGATTCAGAGCCCGCATAACGAACGAAAGACATATGTGACATTCACAGTGCAGTAATATGCAGATTAAACCCGGGGAAAAGATAACAAAAAAGTCTTATGATCACTCGAATAAAACGGTCGTGGTGGAGGAGCAGAGCGAATCTTCGGCTGGACACCCAGTTGCAAGTTTACGCTCCTGTGATTTCATACATTTTGAAAAAAAATATGAATAATAAATGCAACAAACTAAAAAAGAGTGTGGTTGAAATAGCTTAATATTAATCCAGAGTCTCACAGCGTAAGTTTGCAATCAATGTCCACCGTTTAATTAGCAAGTGTTGATTTGTAACTTTTATAATAATAATAATAATAATATAGGTTTGTTGCAAACGCAACCGGAGCGACAAGGACTGGGTCGTCACTGACTGCCGTCCGATGTTAAAACTAAAAAAACTAAAAAATTTCAAATTATAAAAGTTTGACAGTGAAAAGTTTAAAACAAGGACGATGACTCGGCTGCAGTGGAAGGGTTGAAGGTATGGGGTTGGGGTCACGAATGCCTTACCACCAAGGTTAGACCTACCAGGGACGACAATGGTCCCCGATGGCATCGCCAAACGTGAGGGACAAATGCAGGGAAAAGCCGGGTAACGCTGTCAATGTTTCTTTAAAAATAAAATAATAAATATAAATAAAAAATATATAAAATGCATCGTAGATAATAAACATAATAAAACAATATTGAAAAGCAATATACCTCTGAATGTAGATTTATTTTTAGTAACTATCTAGCTGAATGGATGGTGTTGAGGTTAGAACCTGGTGGCAGAAGATAGAACCCTAAATTGGAATCCTTTGTTAAATTGCGTCAAATGGTGTATGCAACGAATTTTAATAGTTCTTTTTGCGTTTCGGGGAGCACTAATTATCCAGGAATCGAAATCAACGAATGTTCACTCAACGAATGTTGTTGCTGCGATACAATGCAATTAGCTTGCTGCTTGTTGTGGTTTTTATTGAGTTAGCGGAACCATCGCTTTTCAATCAGTGTCCTTTGGGTGCCCAACGGAAGCTGATCGAAAAATCGTGGCGGAACTATCTTCCTAGCTGAACAGGAACACGTAGGTATCATTTCTATGCCTGCTTTTAAAATATGCTCGATAAAGTTTTATTTATTTCGTTTGATACGAAAACAAAAAAAATTGCTGTTAAATTTGAATTGTTGCTTATAAACTGTTCCAAAGTTGATGTATGACTCAACGAGGTCGTCACGACAGCAATAATTGGATAGTTGAAACACGGTTTTTAAATGAGCTACCTTGAGGCTATTGGTGTTTCGAACCCGTTACCAAAAGAGTTAAGTCGAAAAAATAATTAAAAACAAAGAAAAAATTATATTACAAGCAGACACGAATAAAGAGGCACAATTAAATTTTAAATTTATTAAACATAAATAATAGATTGCTACAATTATCCGACCACCATTTTCAATTTGAGGTTGGAGTGAAAAGAGAAGGAAAACTTGTTGTGCTTACCTGCGCGATCATATTGCTTGTGTTGTATTGGAAGAAGTGAATGTCCAGTCTTGGCCCTGTCGCTTTATATAGGTCTGAAAAAGCAGTGCAGGGTGTCAGTGCGCATGTGCCAGATGAACGTGAAAGTGAAAGGGCGGGCCACTCTGCTGACCAATGTCAGGTGAAAACGAACTTCCGTATTGAACTGTGTGACACGGTCAGCATTCCAATGTGTGATTCGTAACCTGATAAGGTCCTCCATTCAGTTCCCTTGAGTAATTTTGTATTTTTAATGGGAGTGGGTCAAACTTGCCAAGTGTGTTTTGCTTTTAATTAGATCTGGTTCCTTTGACATAATAACGTGTTTTGACACCAAAAATTTCAATAAATAATTATACTATTAAAATAAAGACACAGGTAAATTATGAAAAATCAAATTTGTGCATTGACAAAAGACGTATTGCTAGAAACCCGGCTTATGAAGCCTATAGATCAAGAAGGCTATTCGTGTATTGGAAGAAAATGTACGTCTTTTAGTTTTGCGATCAATACTGTTTTCGTTGCTCCTATTTTCTTTCAGCTTTTAACTAACAGTCGAAAAATATATAAAAAAAATAACTCAAGTAGGTAAATCAAATTCCTGAGCCTTTACCTATCCACACGTTGATTGATAGCTTGATTACGAAAACCGTTCACGGAACACATAAGAAAAACATTATTAGAGCCCATGTCAATGAAGAAATATTGACATTAATTTCTCTTTGATATTAAAATAATTGTAAACAAACTTGGTATATAGGCAGCCCAAAATTTATTAAAAACCATGCAACTTTTGTGAAAATTCAAGATGGCAGCTCAAAATGGCATCCAAAAAGCAGTTAACAATAGGTGCTGTCAAACAGTTACAGCTATTCGAATGAAATTTGGTAGGAATATTCTTTCAAATAAGACTGAATGACATAAGTAGCCTACTTGATTTTATCCTTATTTCTAAAAAATAGAATTAGCGCACCATGACGTTCCAAAAATGGTTTTTGACTTGTAATTTCGAAATCGTTCATCAGATTGAACCGGATTGAGCACTAACTGGCTCGAATATTCAGAATAACTTATTCAGAAAGAAAAGATCCATCCCAGTTTTGTGAAAATCCGTTACGACGTCCAAATAACGGTTTACATCTGTTATAAATAAGTACATGAAGTGATTCGAATGGAGTTAGTTAAAAACGATGATTGACGAAGAAAAAAACGAGAGATGTCTGACAATGAGATTTTTTTATGTCAATACTGCGAAAAGACGTTCAGAAACAACAGATATAAACGGAGGCACGAAAGGCGTCATGAAGGAAAATGTAATGTAACCTGTGAATCGCGTGGTGAGACTTACTCGGACAGTCTCACGTATAAACGGCACAAGTGTGGACGGGGTGTAAAACAACGTGGAAGGGAAATTGGAGAGTCTTAAAAAAAGTCTTAAATTGTCTTTTCCTAAACTCAACCCCTGTTCAAGGGAAGGAATAATTTCTCAAATGCAAGACAGAGGGGATCGAAGATACCGAACTCGAGGTGAGGCCGTTCAGTTTGGATTTAGGAGGTTTTGATCTCGTACGCGATGCTTTCAACAGCTACTTCTTGACTTTCAAGCGGGATTTTAAGTCTGATGAAATGCACTACGAGCCCTTGATTTTGTAGGAACAATACGAGGACAAATACTGGAATCTATTAGAACAATGTCGACGTCCTATGGTAAACATAAAATCTCAAATTGGATTATGCATTCTCTTCGAAAAAGCGATGGATAATACGGAAACTACTAAGCTTATTTCAATTCCAACCTGGTCAGAGTGGGGAGCAAGGAGGTTCTCTCGGAAATGTCAAACAAAATTATGCATAGCATTGGACAGTTTGCAGTGGAAGGAAGTGGGTGGGTTGTCAAGCACTGCGTGTGCACCGAACTATGAGTTGGAATTTATAGACCTGTTGCCGGGAAAAGTTACGTAGCACTCCCCAACAAGCTTAAATTAGGTCCCGATATACTGGTCAATGTGTGTAGTGAGGATGGTAAATGTTTTCTGTGGGCCGTGTTGGCTAGTATACACCCCGTTCCATCTTCGCAACATGATTGGGATACGAAACATTACCTTCCTCGTGCGCACGAGTTAGTTGGGTACCTACCCTAATATTGGGGTAGGTAGCACATAGCACACATAGCAAACCATTCAAAGCAGGACCTTCGTTGTCGGCGAGTATTTTGCAACAGCCAGGAGCCGACTAAGGGATTCACCTCCCCCCTCTAGAGACAGCAACTGTGACAACGTTGGGTGGGTCACACTCCACTGCGCAATCACGCTCCTCTGCTGCGTGTGCAGACGACATGTAATCAGAAGATGCTCTACAGATACCTCCACTCCAAAAAACGTGCACATTGGCGAAACTGCCCACCCCAGCCTATGCTGATGTGCCAGGAGCCAGGAGTGCCCTATGCGTAACCTGGACAGTATCCTCACAGCCCATAGCGGGAAGTCATTGAGAATCGAATGCAAGTAGCACCAGGGCTGGAGCCGATGCAACTCACGCCTTGTACTGGTCCCCTCTGAATCCCTATTCCACTTGCAAAGGAAACGATCACGCAGAAACGACATCTTCATCTTGACCGAAGAGACTAGAGACACACCAAGAGTGTCCTTCCCCTGAGCCTCCCTGGGAGGCCGTCTGCCAGAACATTACCCGGGACATCAGCATGACCCTTCACCCACTCAATGGTCACTACACCCATGTGCTGAGCGGCCCTTAGTTTCCAGCAGATGAAAAATGCAACAGGATCACGCAGATCTAGAGCAAGTATCGAGCGACGTGTGAACAACAGCTTCGAGTCTGTGTAGACCGTGAAAGAGGGTAGAAGCAAGTCCAAAGCCACATCCAGGGCCACCAAGATGGCCACATGTTGCAACACCAATGCCCCCTGTCCACTCCGACTGCCGCAAGGAGGCGTCTTAATACATTGCACAGTCCGTGTGTCTATGGGAAAGCACACCCAAAAGCTCTGGACACCAATTCTACCGGATCGATGGGATGACACTAGCAACATCCAACAATTTTCCTGCAGAAAGCTCCATCAACACAGTTACACCATGCCCAGCAACACTATGCTATAGCCATTGAAACCGCCGAGTGGCCCGGCAGAAACCCAGCACCCGACCGAGAGACCCTGGGACAGAGTGCGGTGGGACCCCAAGAATTCCCTGTAGAGGGTCCCCTCCCCCTTACCGACGAAGCGGCATTGAGACATCCATGGAGCAATCCAAAAGAAAATGCTAGACGGTGTTTTGCCTCCTCCCACCCTCACACACTGGTGAACGAGCCCATCCAAGCCAAGCTAGATGGGCCCGTAGCTGAACGTGGCCTGTTCGCAGACGTGAAAACCGGCATGCCTACGGGAAAACCGATTCAGGAGTTGAGGGGCAGCCACCGTAAAATGGAGAGCAAAAAGTCGCCTTTCCATCTCACCAGCGACCCAGGCGGCCGCCTAATCTGCCCGAAAGATCTTGCTCACAGCAGGACGCAAGTCGTGAGGGCCGAGAGCAAGGCAAAGTTCCGTGTGCCCACCACCCGAACCATAGCGTCTGCCTGGTCATTCTGAAATACACCAGAATCCCCTTTGACCCAACCAATCGACACGCTCACTCCCTGGAGGCTCAACGTGAACAGCTTTCACCTGATTTCCCAAGCAATCGGGTGCGAGCACTGCACAGACCGGAAACAGCTCCTGAGGAATCCAAGCCCCGCCAGAGAATCTGTCAGCACACAGAAGTCCGGGACCAATAGGCTAGTCCTCACATCAAGGGCCACCGAAATTGCCTCAAGCTCACCTACAAAAGCAGACGGGAGGGCTCTCACGGTGTAACTGAACTCAAGATGCAACCGTGGGACACACGCTCCCAACCCCCCCCCCCCCCCCCCGAAACCAAAAAGGAAGCATCACAGAAAATCAAGGCACAAGTGTCTGGCAGGTGCACTGGAACTAATGGATCCAACAAAGCCGACTCTGCAGCACTGCCCCACACCCAAGGAGCTTTAGGGCGGACAACCACTGGTGTCGGAAGGTCAACATAAGAGAGTAGCACTCAAACCTGGAGAGCCCAGAAGCGCACGGGCTCCCTGAGGCAAAAGCATGTAATCCCGGAGGATTTTGGAAAGTGGGTCCGACCAGCCCCTTGCAATAGTCCGCTGGCAAAGCCTGACTAACACCTCCTTTGCCCGAAACTCGATTGGGGACTCGCCAGCCTCAATGTGAAGAGCAAGCACAGGCGTCGAAGGTAAGCAACCTGTGACTACCCGAAGACAATCATTCAGAGCCACTTGAAGTCCACCGATGGCCTGCCGCGAGCTGACCAACATCGGGGCATGAAAATCTGTGCAGGAGCGCAAGTACACCCTGTAAAAATGACAATGGTACAACGCCTTGCTACTGACCTGTTGCCCGTAAGAGACTTCAGCACACCAAGGCGGGCTGCGGCGTTTCTCAGAACAGCGGCCACGTCATGTACCCAGCTAAGTTGTGGGTCCAGCCAGTAGCCCAAGTACCGGAACTTAAGAGAGGAATATACCAGGACACCATCCACCTTGAGTGATGCCTCACAGCCTTGGCCCCGCTTGAAAACCATAAGCTCAGTTTTGGCACTCGACAGCTGGAAACCTCTGGCAGCAAGAGCTTTCGATCCACCATCAATTGCAACCTCCAATGCAGAAATGATCACCAATAGATCCTTACCTGTGAGCCAGACAGCCACATCATCTGCATAAGCCACAACGTTCACTGTCTGGCCCATTTCCACCAAAACAGAGTTGATAACACAAGCAAATAGCACTGGGCTGAGACAGCTACCCTGCGGCAGCCCCCGGTCGATGGTTCTCACCCCATTATGTACCACAACAATTCACTCGAGTTTTAACAAAATAACTATTCTTCCAATTTTTGCATTGTTTGCTTCAATGACATGCCGATTTCCTGTGCTAATCAAATCAAATCAAATCAACGACATGGTAAATAAACTAACCTTGGTTGCTGGTTCGATACCGTGTAGTGAGTTTTATATTATGTGATATTTCAAAAATGAAATATTATGTGATCAGTGAGTTTTATAGTATGTGATTACTATGGTTCGTGAATACACCATGGTAAGTAAACTACGGAAGTTGCAACAGAAAAAAGAATGGGAATCAATCATTGCCAGAAAATTTGAAACACAATCAGATCGTCAGCACACGGTCCAGTCAAGTAGGAAAAAATTATTTTCAAAGAAGTAATTGTTAGTAATGTGCCGAGTTTGATGGTTACGTTAGACATATGCTAGCGTGATGCCACCAAGTAGACGATCGGCCAAGTTGATGAAATTTATTGTGATTGAGTAAGCAATTCCAACTTCATTGCCTGATTAAAATTAACCTCAGGAGGAGCAACTAATGGGGAATGCGCTGACTGAGTGAGCGAAGCGAACGAAAATCAGCGTTTGTCAGCGAGTGCGCTTAAACATGGGATTGAACAAACTTAAGCATGTGAAACATAGGCATGCAATAAACCAAATCATGTCAATTTGGCTGATGTAACGGCTATTGGGTAATGCCAAATGTGAAAATTATGAATGAGAAAATTTATAGACATAAAATACTTCCATACAAAAAGGGTAGAGGTGACGATTAGACCTGGGATTGTTTGTATTCTCAGGCCTATGAAAGTTATGATATCCACCCAAAACCAAAACTGGTATAAGAGAAGC